>SJYC01087283.1:0-17350 GCA_006408675.1 Madoqua kirkii | reverse complement strand
AAACTTCTGAAAGTACATTAATAATTTTTTAAATAGGCACAATCTCTTTAAAAACATATTATTTACAAATACATTAGATTGATGGAGTCTATGTAGTCATTACATTATCTGGGTAAGTTCTTTTGAGAATCTGCCTACAGAACAGAAAACGGTACATATGGACTGTCCATTTGACATTGGAAAACTGAAGGCAGCATGACTTGATTGAAGAAAACGTAACTGGAAAACTAATTAAAATGGGTATTACTATAAAGAAAAATAACAATCACATGATAGAATTTTTATGCAGCACCACTTTTTCTTCACTATCACCTTAATTTTGAGATTGTAAAAATATAATTTTGATGTTAACATTTTAATGTAAAAACTGTCATCTGCACTCATAGAAAATTGCAGTATTAAAAAATATTTCTAATATGCTAAAACTAAGTTGTTTCTTTCACATTGCACAATATCCATCAAAAATATAAGTTCTTATAAATAATACATGAAATTTTTTTTTCCAAATTTCAATTTATATTTTTATGTCTTAATTTTTTTTTTAACCAAAAATACTGGTAACAAATATTATCAATGTTAACATAAATCAGTTAAAAAATCAGTTCTTTCTGATTTGGAAAGCTTAAAAAACTTTTAAGTAGTAACAATTCTCCCACACCCAGTGTAATAGCAAGCAAATGTGCACCACCCATCAGTACTCGGTACTGTTCCTTCCAACAATCCTGCTCAGGAACCTAAATTAGGTGCCAAGATAAGTGCCAAACTGTTGCTTTAAATAATAATGTAATAACACAATAAGAGCACCTCTACTGCTATCAGCAGGTAATAACCGCCATATTTCAACACATACTCAAAACATAGCAACTAATGCTACAGTTCTAGCAGTGTTATTTGACTTTATGCTTCCCTTAGTGGGCAGGCTAACAAAAATGTCATGGATGGAAAATGATATAAATGTCTGTGACTAATAAGAACCTCCTGGTAATTTTACCACGGTCTGCCTCAAAAAGGTACCTTCTGGTGAATTCAGGTATGTGAGTTCTGATGAGACTTCTCCTGGGCCCAGCCTCTACCCCCTCTTACTGTACTTAATGTCTGAACCTATTTGGATAAACACAAACAGGAGAAACCTTTTGGGATGCGAAGTTAATACATTCACTCTTTTTCTCTTCTCTTGTTTTCTTAGAATGACACATTATATTTATTTTCTAGGTTTCTTACTTCCCGTCATAACGAAATAATGGTCATCGTCTTCCTTCTTTTTAGCAGAAGGTTTTTTATCTGCACTAACCGTCTCCTTGCCAGATGAGGGCTGTTTCCTGGTTGAAGCTGGGGCTTTGCCACTTTGGGGAGGCCCAGTAGCTGAGCACTGGCTCTTGGTGGCAATCTGTACTGACTTTGGTTCAGGTTGTGTTTTGGCAGCAGACTGGGGAAGACTCACGATGGACAGTGGGGTACGGCCTGGGGACCTGGAAGAGCTGGTTCCTGTCTTCTGGGATGTGCTTTTATTCTGAGGCTGCTTTTTGGCAACGAAACCATATTCTTATCTTTCAATTTCTGTGCAGCTTTTGCAGGAGCAACTGAGGATACAGAAAGTGGCTGGTTTAAATTCAGGGCCGACTTAGGTTTCTGGGCTTGTGGAGCTCTACCATGGGGCTGAGCCCGTGTTTCCAGACTCTTGATGACAGTTTTGGAACTGGTGGTTGTCACTTTTGCAGGGGACTGGAAGGAAGAAGGGTTAGGCCTCACATGCAGATGTGCCTTAGGTGGCTTTGGACACTTTGATGATGAATTTAAATGTGCAGCTGAGGGAGAGACTGCATGACCCCTGGAAGGTACATGATTGTGTTTCAAATGCTTTGGTTCAGTTTTTCCAGAACACTTATTTGGCAGAAGTGTAGACTCAGTCACATCTCTTGACTTCTGGGCTGGAACACGCTTGGTCTTAGGAGTACTGGGTGATGAGATACATTTTCTCAGTGACTCAGATACACAAGGTGCTGCTCTTGATAAAGCTGGTGAAAAAGTGCTTTTACCCACTGGATTTAAAGAAGCATGTGAAGATGACGTGTTGTTAGGAGGAGCCTGTGGTTTCTTTGTTATGCCCTTTGAAGATGTGAGTTTGAGATGAGAAGACGCTGCTGGAGGATTTGCCAATTTAGAACGGGCTGACCCCAGGGCCAGATTCCCTGCTTTCAGGGAAGATGCTGACGGCAATGCAGCTGGCAGATGTACCTGCTTCTCTTTGCCCCTTGGAATACCAACTGGTGTGCCAGGTTTTGAGTTTTGTTTCTGAAACATGCTAACTGCTGACAAAGGATTCATTTCAGGAGGCTGAGGTGTTCTGGCGGGCGAATCAGGCACACTTTCATTGGAAACTCCTTTTTGAAATGCTAGAATTTTCTGTTCTAGCGTAGCAAACTGTAATATTCTACAGGGGTCATATTTAAGCAAAAATCCTTGAAGAGTATCCCAGCCTCCACCGACACGGACCATGACATGTTTTCCATGAAGCATCTTTCCCCCAAAAGAAAGCAAAAAATAAAGCTGTAAAACTGTAAGGTGCAGCCATAATTTATTAGCAGTCACAGTCTGTGGCGTCTGTGACTATGAAATGCAGTGTATTTGCCAACAGCTTCACTATAAATTGACAGTCTCTTTCTTGTATTATTAAAATTTAATTCATACTGAATCATGACATTAACAATAGTCTTCCAGTTTGTAAGAAGATATTTACACACAGCTTATATCCTAAAAATCCAAATTACTAAGTGCAAAACTACAAGGAGAACACTGCTCAGCAGAGAATTCACTACTGAAGGAAGAAAGGAGTAGAGATAGTAAAGGATAGGGAGAAGAGAAAAAAAATGCCTCATAATAGAGAAAAAATACTGATAACTGAAGAACAATAAAAATGACCAAATCTTATACTTTAGAATTTAATAAATTAGATTCATATGAATTGTATCAATTTAATCTTTCCAAAACTTTGATATAATCTATTTCTAGTTCTTCTCTGCAGATGAGGAACTAATGGCTCTGAGAGATTAAAGAAACTGTCCCGAATCACCAACTTGGCCTGGCCTCACATTCACCAGGTTGCCAACCCCAAATGGTGCCTTCATGCAGAAATGGTAATCTTGGGTCTGCCAGCACAGCCTAAGCTGGACCTCAGGCCCCTATTCATTCAACAGGCAAGTCAGCACAATTGTATGAGACTGCTCTGTAAATTTTAACTCCAAATCCCACGCTTGGTACACTGTCAATATATCATACTGCTTAAGAAAAAAAAGTTAATTAAAAGACAGAAAGTGCATGTACCTGTTTCTGGGTGAGTTGAGTGGGGTATGGGGATCTAATGATAATATATGAAATCAAAGAAAATGTGGGTAATGAAATTGGATTTTTTTTATAGACTTTTATATTACATTTCCTAACTTGGGAATAAAACAGCTCTTGTATTAGAAGTGGATAGAATGCTGAACAGGTAAAATCTGAATCTCCTTATCAGCAACAGAACAATTAATCAATAACAGATTGCAGAAGGGATAAAGGAAGAAAATGAGCATGTATATTAGTTATTAGTATAGATGCTGATACTGTGTCAGCAAAAAAAAAAAAGGCTTCATATTTAAAACCCAAAGTCTTATATTATTATCAACTACAATATTTCTATTTATTTTTCTTCTTACTGACATTTAATCTTATTAGATGCTCTGATTTTGCTTCTTTCTTCTTATGATAGAAAACTATTCCTTCTTAGGAAGTCTGAAAATGAAATAAGTTACCTGAGGTATTCAAAGATATTTTTTGCCCCAATTATATCCAAAGTCTAAATAGTCTTAGCTATGCCTATGGTTAGTTGCTCAAAACAAGATCTGAACGTGGGGAGGGGTGGGGGTATAAATTGGGATACTGGAACTGACATATATATAGGCTACTATATATAAAAATAGTGACTTCATTCATTCATTCATTCATATATAAAAATATATTAATAAGAACCTACTACATAGCACAGGGAACTCTATACTCAATGAGCTATAATGTCCTATATGGGACCAGAATCTTCAAAAAGAGTGGATATATGTATGCATGTAACTGATTCACTTTGCTGTACAGCAGAAACTAACACAACATTGTAAATCAACTATACTTTAATGAAAATTAATTTTTAAAAAAGATCTGAGTGTAATAGGATGTAAATGGTGGACTTACTCTTATAAAAAGTATTTTATCTCCTAGTCGATATCGTCCTTCAGATAAGTACTCAATAGAAAACCGATGAGAACAACTACAAGGAGGGTCTTCAGCAATGTGTTTAACCTAAGATTAAAAATAAAAAAATTTAGGACTTATGCCAAAACTACTTTAACATTAAAATGTAAGGTTATTTGACAGTTGGGAAAAATCAAACTCAAAACATTTAAAGACAGTTCAACTATCATCTCTAATCTTCTGTGTTAGTAGCTCAGTCATGTCTGACTCTTTGCTACCCTATGGACTGTGGCCTTCCAGGCTTCTCTGTCCGTGGAATTCTCCAGGCATGAATACTGGAGTGGGTTGCCATTTCCTTCTCCAGGAGATTTTCCCAACCCAGGGATCAAACCTGGGTCTCCCGCATTGCAGGCAGATTCTTTACCATCTGAGACTTAGACATTCACTAATCTAATAAAAGTTAGCAGTGATGAAGTATTGAGTCTCTCTCTCACTCTCTGCCCAAGTGCAGTCAGACCCATTACATACTCACTGATCACCAGAAAAGGTCTGTAAATGTGCATACATTGAAGTCAATTCAAAACACATTCATTAGATCATAAGAAACGTATGAGTTCATTCATTACTAAGCTTGAACTGTTTTAAGACTTGAATTAATATATGTCAAGTCAGGGAGAAGGAAACGGCAACCCACTTCAGTAATCCTGCCTGGGAAATCCCATGGACAGGAGACTGGTGGGCTACAGACCATTGAGTCACAAAGAGTCAGACACAGCTGAGTGACTAAACAAGAACAACAAAATCTAAAGCCAAGAAAGCCAACAGAATAAAGAATTAAAAAGTATGTTTATATATATATATATATATATATATATATGTCAGATAAAGCTCAACCTAGAATTTTCACTTGTCCCCTAATGCTATGCTACAGTAATACTATGGGGGAATATTCAAATATGTTCC
Organism: Madoqua kirkii; assembly: GCA_006408675.1. NCBI lineage: Eukaryota > Metazoa > Chordata > Mammalia > Artiodactyla > Bovidae > Madoqua > Madoqua kirkii. The sequence goes on along the minus strand of SJYC01087283.1, from coordinate 12,169 downwards.
AAAGTTACTGTAAAAATAGACATAGACATATTTATATCTATCCACCTAAGATAGGGTAAATTCTAAAAATCTCAACTCAAGAGACATTTTTCTAAAAATACTTGCTTTGTTTCAAATAGTCTGCTATGGAGATGAGAGGTGAACTACCTCTACTCCTCAAAGGATTTACAGAATTTTTAACTACAGTAAATATCTTACAAATGGTAAAAACTGAAATAAAAATTTAGGAATTCTATATTCAAAACATGGAAATTAAAACGAATTGACTCAATGAAAATAATTCCTGAGATATGTGTGATTTGAAAAAAGTCACATTATCAGCCAGTATGGAAAGTATTTTGTTCTCCTAAAATGACTTTTGAAAAATCAAGACCATGATTATTTTTCTCAACTACTTGTCATACAGAGTATATCTAGACAAATTCAGTTAACTGAATACAGACATGATCTTAAAGAAAGTCTCTTCAGATATACTCAGTGTAGCTGAGCACTAACAGAAATTTATGACTGTCTTAATTATCTACCCAAGACGACACTTATGGATTCATCTGGGGCCCAATCAGAAATGTCTGGATTTATCTCTCAACATCATTCATTTAACAAAATACATGATTATAAATAGAACTGATTTTCATATGCCATTCAATCAAGTTTATCTTGTTCATAGCCTGGGTATATGTGCATGTATATGTACACACATTCACACACACACATACAAACCACATGCAAAGGATGGCTAAAAATAATCTGAACTTGAGGAAAGAATTTATAATTATTTAAACCATATATAAATCAGATAAAAAAGCAATTTGAAAGGAGATAGTTATTTCAGTCATTTTCTATCCATTAATGTTTCTTGGGTACACAGAACTGCAATTCTATACTCTTCACAGCACTCAAAAAAATGAATCAGATAATAATTGCTCCCTATTTTAGACATGATCCTAAGATCTTGGCAGATCAGTTATGTATAGGTAGACATTGAATATATTCATACAGCACATACAGGTTTCAAGAAATGTGTTTTCTTTTAGTTTTCATAACAAGAGTAAAGGTCACTTATTTTCTTTGTTCAAAATACCAAACACCACTTATATTCAGCAGTACAAATTAGCATCAACCCACAATATAAATAAGGTGGTGAATCTAAATGAAGAATAAATACTGTGACTAAAAAAAATGTTCTCCTCTGGTTTTATCTATTGCATCATTAACATCTTAACATTAAAGAAATAGCTAAAGAAATTAAAATCATCTGTGAAGTCTCTACCCTAACATCCATTATTTTCATTCTCCTTGTTCTCATACATACTTTATACAAAATAAACATTTTTCTTATTGCTATATGGTCTTCATAATGATCACATAAAATGATTACTCTGTAAAGATAATGAATCCTACTTTACCTAACCAATGTCCAATTTGAGAGTATTTATACTGCTTCCAATTTTTCACTCTTACAAATAACAGTGCAATAAACACTTACATTCGTGCTATGTTTTTTCCCCTTTTCAATTACAATAAAAATGAAAGAGGAACACTTCTGGCAAACTATGAGACTGACGCATCACAGTTGAAAGAAAGTGTGACAATTACTTACAGCTTCGTGCAGCTCTTCATGCTGACAACATGATTTTGGAATGCTGATGGAATCTTCAGGCCCAGAAGCATTAAGTAAAGTTTCTTCTAGTTCAATTTCTTTCTCAAGTTTTACTAATACTGGTGGCTCAACCCCATATCTGAAAATCAATTATGAGATCTCATCAATCAAGTGAAGTCTGAGGCAAGTACTTAAATGTATATCAAAATAGGTTATCTTTTAATTTTAAATAAAGTCTGTATGACTCTCTTCTACCAGTAGTTTCATCAGAACATCTGGAAATGCTTTTTAATGTCTCTTAGACTGCCAAAAATTCAGATTATCACCTTTACACCATAACATATGTATTTGGGTTACTGAATGCCCCCAATATTCAATCTGGGATCCTAAAGATACCTTTAAAAATCAGCTCACGAGTGAAGATAGAATTGAACTAGGTATAAAGAATACCAAACTTTGGCCTTCTTATCAAACCCTCTTTGTGTTCAAAGGACTTGACTCTCTTCGATCTGCTTAAAGGCTGCATGCTCTTATTCTACTCTTAACCTAAAAAAATCTAAGTGCCCACTTTTATAGTTAATATTAAATAAAGGCAAGCTATATGAACAAGCAAATGTTGCCACAGCTCATGTGAACAAAGTTACTAAAGGAACAAAAAGAAAGAAAAAATAATAAGTTACTTTATTCCAATTAAAAATTATTTTCATTTATAGGAAATAGTATCCTAGATAAAATAAAGTAGCCAAAAACATCCTTATGACTTTGCACAAGCCTGAAATATTGTGGAATACATACCTTGAGACAATTCGACCAATTTCAAGAAGACAAAGATACACCTGTCTTGGATCTTTGTGCAAAACTGTGAAATAAGACCACATATTTTAAGGGGCAAATTAAACAGGCAATTATACATATATAAATACTTTGAGGGAATATACAGACAGTCAAGTAAAACACTTAGATAGCTTTCAGTTTGATTACTGCACAGATGCTTCTGTTGAATTAAATGAAATGAGAAAATACATCAATAATTCTCCAGTAGAGCATGATTTTTTTAAATGAATTGTCAAAAACATTAGTCCATTTAGATAACCAGGTTGGCAGCTTCTGTTTATGGGGTAAATCTAAACACCATGAGTATACATCATTTGACCTTCTGTTATTTCTGTAATTATATAGTCAAGGAGAGATTACCAGTAATTTAGATTTTGTTAAGTAATTGTTGATTAAAATATTAATTAGTTAATAAGCATTAGTCTAGAACTTTCCCATAGCCAATTCATTTAGGAAGTAAAGTCTGTCTAGGTTATTCTAGATATATAGAATTTATAACTATAAATGAAAAGTTTAATCATGTATTTGATTTGGAATCTGATTTTCCAATTGTTTCACATCTATTTAGAACATAAGTTTTTCCTAGGAAAATGAGACATGGCATTTGAGTTCTTATTTGGAAAGAAAAACTAGAAGTGAGGCATACAAAAATATCCTGCTGCTGCTGCTAAGTCACCTCAGTTGTGTCCGACTCTGTGCAACCCCACAGACAGCAGCCCACCAGGCTCCACAGTCCCTGGGATTCTCCAGGCAAGAACACTGGAGTGGGTTGCCATTTCCTTCTCCAAAAATATCCTTGTTATTAAAATGTTTGTTAAAACCCAACAAACAGAAGATGTCAGTATCACTGGATATACACCTGAGGCCAGACTAAAGGAACCAGATAAGATAATAAAGATCATCTGAAGAAAAAGTGAAGTCACTCAGTCGTGTCCCACTCTTTGTGACCCCATAGACTGTAGCCTACAAGGCTCCTCTGTCCATGGAATTTTCCAGGCAAGAGTACTGGAGTGGGTTGCCATTTCCTTCTCCAAAAATATCCTAATAAATATTAAATATGACTACAACATTTACCTAAACCTTCAGATTCAAAGAGATAAGTCTCATCAACCCCAATGTGCCTGCACCAGTGAAGGAAGTTCGCAGTATTGTCTCTAGCAAAGAATGAACCAGATGCAGCATCTTTCTTACAGGGCACTTTTCTCATTGGAAAATTCTGGAAAAGACAAAAGAATAATTTCAAACAGGTATCAAGAATACGTTCATTAGATATCCATTTTAATATGGGCATTAAAATGGGCATTAATAAATGTTTAGTCCCTTGAAGAAAGCTAAAGATTATATAGCACTAGGGAGAAATAAATCTTCAAAGATTATTTTGCTTTATTTATTAAGTATTGGGTTGGCCAAAGGTTTGTATGGGTTTTTCCATAAGATGGTACAGAAAAACTCAAATGAACTTTTTGGCCAACCCAATATATTCCAGAAAGTCATTTCTAGGAAAACACTCTGGTCAAAATTAGCAGTTCAGTTCAGTTACTGTCATGTCTGACTCGTTGCGACCCCATGGACTGTAGCACACTAGGCACCCTGTCCATCACCAACTCCCAGAGTTTACTCAAACTCATCTCCATTGAGTTGGTGATGCCATCCAACCATCTCATCCTCTGTTGCCCCCTTTTCCTCCAGCCTTCAATCTTTCCCAGCATCAGGGTCTTTTCCAATGAGTCAGTTCTTCAAATCAGGTGGCCAAAGGATTGGAGTTTCAGCTTCAGCAGCAGTCCTTCCAAAGAATATTCAAGGCTGATTTCCTTTCGGATGGACTGGTTGGATCACCTGGCAGTCCAAGGGATTCTCAAGAGCCTTCTCCAATGCAACAGTTCAAAAGCATCAATGCTTCGGTGCTCAGCTTTCTTTATAGTCCAATTCTCACATCCATACATAACTCCTGGAAAAATCATAGCTTTGACTAGATGGATCTTTGTTGGTAATGTCCCTGCTTTTTAATTTCATGACTGCAGTCACCATCTACAGTGATTTTGGAGGCCCCCAAATAGTCTGCCAATGTTTCCCCATCTATTTGCAATGAAGTGATGGGACTGGATGCCATGATCTTAGTTTTTGGAATGTTGAGTTTTAAGCCAATTTTTCACTCTCCACTTTTAATTTCATCAAGAGGCTCTTTAGCTGTTCTTCACTTTCTGCCATAACCATTGTGTCATCTGCATATCTGAGATTATTGATATTTCTCTGAGAAATCTTGATTCCAGCTTATGCTTCATCCAGTCCAGCGTTTCTCATGATGTACTCTGCATAGAAGTTAAATAAGCAGGGTGACAATAACAGCCTAGACATACTACTTTCCCTACTTGAAACCAGTCCATTGTTTCATGTCTAGTTCTAACAGTTGCTTCCTGGCCTGCATACAGATTTCTCAGGAGGCAGGTCAGGTGGTCTGGTATTCCCATCTCTTTCAGAATTTTCCAGTTTGTTGTGATCCACACAGTCAGAGGCTTTGGCACAGTCAATAAACCAAAAGTAGATGTTTTTCTGGAACTCTCTTGCTTTTTTGATGCTCCAACAGATGTTGGCAATTTGATCTCTGGTTCCTCTGCCTTCTCTAAATCCAGTTTGAACATCTAGAAGTTCATGGTTCACGTACTTTGAAGTCTGGCTTGCAGAATTTTGAGCATTACTTTGCTAGTGTGTGAGATGAGTGCAATTGTGTGGTAGTTTGAGAATTCTTTGGCATTTCCTTTCTTTGGGATTGGAATGAAAACTGACCCTTTCTGTCCTGTGGCCACTGCTGGATTTTTGCTAGCATACTGAGTGCAGCACTTTCACAGCATCATCTTTCAGGATGTGAAACAGCTCAACTGGAATTCATCACCTCCACTAGCTTTGTTCGTAGTGATGCTTCCTAAGGCCCACTTGACTTCACATTCCAGGATGTCTGGCTCTAGGTGAGTGATCACCCATGGTGATTATCTGGGTCATGAAGATCTCTTTTGTATAGTTCTTCTGTGTATTCTTGCCACCTCTTCTTAATCTCTTCTGCTTCTGTTAGGTCCATACCATTTCTGTCCTTTATTGTGCCCATCTTTGCATGAAAAGTTCCCTTGGTATCACTAATTTTCTTCAAGACATCTCTAGTTTTTCCCATTCTATTGTTTTCCTCTATTTCTTTGCATTGATCACTGAGGAAGACTTTTTTATCTCTCCATACTGTTTTTTGGAGCTCCGCATTCAAATGGGTATATCTTTCCTTTTCTCTTTTGCCTTTCGCTTCTCTTTTTTACAGCTATTTGTAAGGCCTCTTCAGACAACCATTTTGCCTTTCTGCATTTCTTTTTCTTGGGGATGGTCTTGATCACTGCCTCTTGAACAATGTCATGAACCTCCATCCATAGTTCTTTAGGTACTCTATCTATCAGATCTAATCCCCTGAATCTATTTGTCATTTCCACTGTGTAATCCTAAGGGATTTGATTCAGGTCATACCTGAATGGTCTAGTGGTTTTCCCTACTTTCTTTAATTTAAGTTTGAATTTGGCAATAAGGAGTTCATGATATGAGCCACAGTCAGCTACCAGTCTTATTTTTGCTGACTGTATAGAGCTTCTCCATTTTGGCTGCAAAGAATATAATCAATCTGATTTCGGTGTTGACCATCTGGTGATGTCCATGTGTAGTCTTCTCTTGTGTTGTTGGAAGAGGTTGTTTGCATGACCAGTGCATTCTCTTGGCAAACTCTATGAGCCTTTGCCCTGCTTCATTCTGTGCTCCAAGACCAAATTTTCCTGTTATTTCAGGTGTTTCTTGACTTCCTACTTTTGCATTCCAGTCTCCTATAATGAAAAGGACATCTTTTTGGGTGTTAGTTCTAGAATGTTTTAATAATGACATGAGAATTCCAAAGCACATCTTTATAGTACATCTCTTCAAACATAAATACAAACACAAAATTATTGCTGTTAAAGGTTTACAGATAAACAAATTTTTGCTTATTTCCTTATTTGCTAATTTACAAATATGGTTCTGAGTTTCTTAAAGAGAACTTCACCAATGAAATAGTAGCCCATTCTTAATTCAAGATCTTTGAAATCGATAATGTAAGTTTTACAGAATCCTATGTTTTTATTTTTACTCTCTGGACCAAATAATCCTGCTGAGGCTGTGCAGTTTTCAGTTTTGTCTTAAATTTTTACTTGAAATAAGAAATTCATGTATAAGGTTTTTTAAAATGCAGCAGATATAGTAGGGTATGTCTTTCTGCCACCTCTACCCTCAGTTCCTTCCACTCCCTGGAGATAACTACTATTACGAGTTCCTTATATTTCCTTCCTGTTGCTATTATTTTCCAGAGTTAAAATAGCTTTCTGAGTTTTTCTAATTGTATATATATATAAGAAAAATCAAACAACACTGCCAAAAGCAAAGATGGTTAGTAGCAACTGAAATCTCATCGACATTTCAGTAAGACATCACTGTACACAAGCATATGTGTCCCTACATACTGCTGCATAAACACACTATTCTGTAGTCTGATTTGCGTAAGTGCATATGCACACTTAATGACAGGTGATATCATAGTAAACTGTAGAAAATTCTGAAAGAGATGGGAATACCAGACCACCTAATCTGCCTCTTGAGAAATCTGTATGCAGGTCAGGAAGCAATAGTTAGAACTGGACATGGAACAACAGACTGGTTCCAAATAGGAAAAGGAGTACGTCAAGGCTGTATATTGTCACTCTGTACTCTATGCAGAGTACATCATGAGAAACGCTGGACTGGAAGAAACACAAGCTGGAATCAAGATTGCTGGGAGAAATACCAATAACCTCAGATATGCAGATGACACCACCCTTATGGCAGAAAGTGAAGAGGAGCTAAAAAGCCTCTTGATGAAATTGAAAGAGGAGAGTGAAAAAGTTGGCTTCAAGCTCAACATTCAGAAAACAAAGATCATGGCATCCAGTCCCATCACTTCATGGGAAATAGATGGGGAAACAGTGGAAACAGTGTCAGACTTTATTTTTGTGGGGGGCTCCAAAATCACTGCAGACTGTGACTGCAGCCATGAAATTAGAAGACGCTTACTCCTTGGAAGAAAAGTTATGACCAACCTAGATAGTATATTCAAAAGCAGAGACATTACTTTGCTGACTAAGGTCCATCTAGTCAAGGCTATGGTTTTTCCAGGGGTCATGTATGGATGTGAAAGTTATATTATGAAGAAAGCTGAGCACCGAAAAATTGATGCTTTTGAACTGTGGTGTTGGAGAAGACTCTTGAGAGTCTCTTGGACTGTAAGGAGATCCAACCAGTCCATTAATACCAATAACCTCAGATATGCAGATGACACCACCCTTATGGCAGAAAGTGAAGAGGAGCTAAAAAGCCTCTTGATGAAATTGAAAGAGGAGAGTGAAAAAGTTGGCTTCAAGCTCAACATTCAGAAAACAAAGATCATGGCATCCAGTCCCATCACTTCATGGGAAATAGATGGGGAAACAGTGGAAACAGTGTCAGACTTTATTTTTGTGGGGGGCTCCAAAATCACTGCAGACTGTGACTGCAGCCATGAAATTAGAAGACGCTTACTCCTTGGAAGAAAAGTTATGACCAACCTAGATAGTATATTCAAAAGCAGAGACATTACTTTGCTGACTAAGGTCCATCTAGTCAAGGCTATGGTTTTTCCAGGGGTCATGTATGGATGTGAAAGTTATATTATGAAGAAAGCTGAGCACCGAAAAATTGATGCTTTTGAACTGTGGTGTTGGAGAAGACTCTTGAGAGTCTCTTGGACTGTAAGGAGATCCAACCAGTCCATTCTGAAGGAGATCAACCCTGGGATTTCTTTGGAAGGAATGATGCTAAAGCTGAAACTCCAGTACTTTGGCCACCTCATGTGAAGAGTTGACTCATTGGAAAAGACTCTGATGCTGGGAGGGACTGGGGGCAGGAGGAGAAGGGGACGGAAGAGGATGAGATGGCTGGATGGCATCATGGACTCAATGGATGTGAGTGTGAGTGAACTCCAGGAGATGGTGACGGACAGGGAGGCCTGGCGTGCTGCAATTCATGGGGTCGCAAAGAGTCGGACACAGCTGAGCGACTGAACTGAACTGAACTGAGGCATCCTTTAGGGTAAATAAAATAGTCATTTCTAATGAATAGATAACAGTCTACTATTTAGGTGCCATAATTAATTTTAAACAACTTCTTTACTGATGAGCATTTAGGTTGTTCTTGAATTTTTTTTGCACAATAGTTCTTGTGAATTTGTGGTTATTTTTTTAGAATAAATTCCTGGCATTAGAATTATGTTATATATCAAATAATATGCTTTATTTTCAATGTGATATATATTACCTATTTTCTCTCAGAAAGACTAGTTTATATTTCTGCCATAGTTTATGTTTCTACCAAGGCTCATGCTTGAACCCACTCACAAACCTCAGATCCCATGAACGAAAACATCCATATTTGATAAAAAGAGAGGAAACCTTATCTACTTCAAATCACAACCTCACGGCTAATTGAGGAAAACTGTCTAAGAAAAGTATTATTCGTTCAACCAATACTTACAGAATTTACCATCAAGATAGTATATAAGGAATAAAAAGATGATGATGAAGATAGCTCTTAACTGTGTGCCAGTAACCATCATAACCTCTTTTTTCATTTAACTCTTATAGTAATCCTATAAGGAAGGTACTATTATTCTCAGGCAGAGCTAGCTATTACATATTTATTATACAAGAAGGCATTAAGCTAACCACTATCGCTATATTATCTCATTTAATTTTGTTGACTCCTCAAAACTTCATTCTATCAGGTAAATGTTAATACCTCCATTTTACAAGTGAGAATTTTTTTAAGATGCTCAAAAAGATTAAGTAAATTATCCAAGATTTACATATAGTTGACGTAGAAGTTTATGACCTTGTAGAAATAAAGTGTCCATAAACAAGTCAGTATGTACCAAAGTATAATATCACTACTGTCAAACATTTTCTTACCACAGGTTCTTCAGAGTTGCATGTTTTCACCATGTTTTGAAGAACATCAATCAGTTGGCATAACAGCACTCCATTATCAAGTTCTTCCAACAGCCTTTCGGCCTTAACTTCAATACCTAAGAACATATTTCAAAGCTAAGATTCTTCTAGAAATGATAAATTCAAACATATGGCTAAAATTTAATTAAATGTAATCAGATTATAGCTGAAACACTAGAAAAACACTAAATCAGACCCCAGGTATTCACTCTTAGATATTACAGTTAAAATAGCAGATAATGTCAAATTAAGTGAAAGCTGAATGAAACAAAAATATCTGTGGTATAGAAGCACAGAAAAAATTAAATGACATCTACTTTATTTCATTTAAAAACACCAAAGTATTTTATATTTCAATATTCACTATTCAGTTTTGATTCACCGCACATTACAGCTGCATGCACAAAAAGATTCTCTGTAAGATGGACTTTGTTGCAATTTAAAAATGAAAGAGCAACATAACAAGCATTCAGGAAATATCAGCTTTTCACCTCTAAAATCCTCTTTTTGGAAGCATTATTACATAATAAACTTCAAAAAAATTATCCAAATCTTCAAACTGATATGAGATCTTTAGATTAAGTGTTTAGTGTGTATTTAATTATCTTGAAAGACCATAGATGAGATGTATGTATACTTTTCATGAAAACTTTGGAAGGCTGCACAAAATTCTGTTATTTAAAAGAGATTTCCACCACCCTCTGCCCCCAGGGGTAAAGTTCAGAGCACTCACACCCTCTGAGTAAAGAAGTAAGATGCCATGTATTCCTCATCCCAGCACTTCCTCCTAGGTTTCTTATGCCTGTGCCCCTCAGAGCTTCAGAAACAGAAGTGAAGTGAAAGTTGCTCAGTTGTGTCCAACTCTTTGCAACCCCATGGATGGTATAGACCATGGAATTCTCCAGGCCAGAATACTAGAGTGGGTAGCCATTCTCTTCTTCAGGAGATCTTCCCAACCCAGGGATCAAACTCAGGTCTCCTACATTGCAGCTGGATTCTTCACTAGCTGAGCCACCAGGGAAACAAATCATTTTAATAACAGCATATATTCCACCCAGAATCTCATGCTTTACACAGGTTGAAGGAGGGGGGGATGTGAGAGTTGGACTGTGAAGAAAACTGAGTGCCGAAGAACTGATGCTTTTGAACTGTGGTGTTGGAGAACACTCTTGAGAGTCCCTTGGACTACAAGGAGATCCAACCAGTCCATTCTAGAGGACATCAATCCTGGGTGTTCTTTGGAAGGAATGATGCTGAGGCTGACACTCGAGTACTTTGGCCACCTCATGCGAAGAGTTGACTCATTGGATAAGAGTCTGATGCTGGGAGGGATTGAGGGCAGGAGGAGAAGGGGATGACCGAGGATGAGATGGCTGGATGGCATCACTGATTCAATGGACATGAGTTCGAGTGGACTCCGGGAGTTGGTGATGGACAGGGAGTCCTGGTGTGATGCGATTCATGGGGTCACAAAGAGGTGGACACGACTGAGCGACTAAACTTAACTGAACTGAAGCAAGGGGAAAAAAATCAATGAAATATAGACTCTCAAATTAGACCAATACACTTAAATTTTTTTTTAATATTAACAATGAAAACATTGATTATAAATCTTTTTTTAATATTAACAATGAAAACATTGATTATTCACAGTCTTTACTATCTGACTACTACTTGACCTCTACCATTAAGCCTCAAACTTGCTTACTATTCAAACTCTGGGGGTCAGAGTGAACCAGAATATCTTCTGTAAGATAGAATGTAAGTTTGGTGAAAATAAGTATATCAAATATTTCCTTCATTAGAGGATCCCCAAGCTCCAGAACAATGATTCCTTGACAAAGAGTAAGATTCTCAGTAAACATTACTAGTAAGATAACATAATTTTGAGTATCTTTGCAAGCCTTACCTAATAAACCATTTAACCAGATTGACAGGTCTTCTTGCATGGGCAACAGGGTGGCCTCATGCCTCACAGCTATCCACTCATCATACTGACAAACATCAGCCAAACCTGGCCCATGTCTAGGGGTCAGAGGACTCCGTGGACTTAGAGGCAGGTCTTCTCCAAACCACACCTAGAGAAAACATCAACCAATGGGTGCAACTTGTTCAAAGTCAGGATTCCAATGTTTTTTGAAATAACGAATCATAGACTATATTTAATATACACATATACAGAGCTGCAGCAGCTCACAGAAAGTTAACAAACTAGAAGCAAACTATTAGTCTAGATACTTGACTTACTTTCCATATATAATTCTGTGACAAATATAAGTGAATCTCTAACTAATGGATTCTACTGTCAAATCAAGGGGATAAAAGTTAACACATAATTATTTTTCTTTCACTTGTTAGCTGAGTAAGTTTAACAAGTTACCTGACCAGAGTCTCAGCATCTTGGTTGTAAAATGAGTTAATAATACATCTTTGTAGAAGGTAGAAGACCTCAGTTTGATCCCTGGGTTGGGAAGATCCCCTGGAGAAGGGAAGGGCTACCCATTCCAGTAGTCTTGCCTGGAGAATTCTATGGACAGAGGAACCTAGCAGGCTATGGGGTTGTAAAGAATGGGACATGACTAAGCAACTAACACCCTTGTAGAATATAGCACTGGGCCTAATATTTGTTGAATAATGGACAAATAAATGAATGAGTGTACAGATG
>SJYC01087278.1:0-10534 GCA_006408675.1 Madoqua kirkii | reverse complement strand
CCTCCTCTTTGTGCTGTCAGCCCCCAGAGGTGAGTGTCTCTGGATCAGACATGGGCACGTGGGGGAGCTGCATCTGAGCCCAGGGGTCACCGTGCTTCTCTCTGTCCACAAGGGTCCTGTCCCAGGTGCAGCTGCAGGAGTCGGGACCCAGCCTGGTGAAGCCCTCACAGACCCTCTCCCTCACCTGCACCGTCTCTGGATTCTCATTAACCAGCAATGCTGTAGGCTGGGTCCGCCAGGCTCCTGGAAAGGCACCGGAGTGGGTTGGTGTCATATATAGTGGTGGAAGCACAGGCTACAACCCAGCCCTGAAATCCCGGCTCAGCATCACCAGGGACACCTCCAGGAGCCAAGTCTCTCTGTCACTGAGCAGCGTGACACCTGAGGACACGGCCGTGTACTACTGTGCAAGAGACACAGTGAGGGGAAGTCAGTGTGAGCCCAGACAAAAACCTCCCTGCATAGGGGCCCATGCCCACCAGGGGGCGCTCAGGACTCAGTACAGAGCTGGGCCAGGAGCAGGTGAGGAAGAGGCAATGGGTGGACGGGCGCCTGGGGGGGATTGTCCTCAGAAATTCTTTACTCCCCCTGCTCAGGAGCTGCACCTCAGACCATCTTCTGTGTCCTGATGTTTCATTGTTGTGGTTTATGTCACTTAGAGACAACTTTGTGTGTATATACTTTAATTTTTCCTTGAAGCAAGGATAGCTTTATGCAAACACACACACATAATACTCAGCAGCTAAGATTCTTTCTGTGTCATTCCTCTTCTGTGTAAGGAGCTCAGTAAAACATTTAACTCTCACATTAATTTCAAAACTGTTAACTATCCAGAAAAGAAACATGAGATATATAAACATTTTAAATGTTTGTTATGTTTTCATACACAAAGAAGAAAGAGACCCAACCTCCCTCTTCCTGTCACTGCACACTTAGAATCTGAGCAAGCAGTGTCAAAGGCTAGCGGTGTCAGAGGTCCCCAGTGCTGCGTATGCAAAGATTCTCATCATTCACAGATTCTCTACTGCAAATTCACCTACATGCTAGCTTTTATTAGCATCTTAACATAAACACTGATACCTTGTGTCCTTGTATAGACATTGACAGTGTGGCCAGTTCACTGAGTCCCTCAACACACACACATTCCAGGTGAGGGCAATCAGGGTGATGCCATCTTGCCCCAACGTCTCTGAAGTCTACACCCCATTCTGAGCTTGTGTCTGGATCATTCATAAGGGGAAATACAGAGGTCCTCAGGTGGATTTGTCCATGGGGTTAACGTGGAGCCCACCACCATCTGTCCTCTCTCCCACCACAGTGACTGTCACTGGCACAGGGAAGTAAGCAGGAGCTGTGTTGGTCTCAGCCCTGAGGAAAGACCCAAGGACTGAGAGGGTGAGGGGCTGAGCTGAGATGGTCATTGGCAGGAGGTGAGGGCCGTCAGGATGGAGACTCTGGGCTCAGAAAGGGGGACCTGCCCTGGGATCTGGTTCCAAGCCATCTGATAGACACACTGCTTTCCCACCCTTGCTTGCCAACCATGTAAATTCAGAAGGTGCCCATGGGGATCCTGGGATGACCAGGGTAAGTGTGACTGCCAGGAGCCAGCATGAGGAATCCCACCCGTGACAAGGTCATGTGGCAGAGATCTGATGGGCAAGGCGAATCAGATCTCAGGGTTTCCCCCTGGTATTTCCTGAGCATGTTCCCCCCAAACCAAAAATCTGCCTGCCCTTGTACTCTGCTTTTCCAGTCTTCTGACACACTCTGGGAGAAGTCAACTCAGGGCTTTAGTCTTCTGCATTTGAAAGGGATGTTTCAGTTAAACCCCCTTACACACACACACACACAGTACTTAGCTAAGATTCTTTCGGTGTCATTCCTCTTCTGTCTAAGGAACTCATTAAAACACTTACCTCTCACGTTAATTCCAAAATGGTAACTATCCTGAAAAGAAACGTGAGATATGTAAACATTCTAAATCTTTGTTTTGTTTTTGTACACGAGGAAGGAAGAGACTCAGCCTCTTTGTTTCTTTCACACTGCACACTTAGAATCTGGAGCAAGCAGTGTCAAAGGCTCCAGTGTGAGAGGTCCCCAGTGCTGCATATGCAAAGATTCTCGTCATTCACAGATTCTGTACTGCAAATTCACCTACATGCTCGCTTTTATTAGTGTCTTAACATAAACACTGTCACCTCATGTCTTTATATAGACATTGACAGTATGGCAGTTCACTGAGTCCCTCAACACACACACATTCCAGGTGAGGGCAATCAGGGTGATGCCATCTCACTTCAAGGTCTCTGAAGTCCACACCCCATTCTGAATTTATGTCTGGATCATTCATAAGGTCCAGAGGATCTCTGGAAATACAGAGGTCCTCAGGTGGATTTGTCCGTGAGGTCAGCGTGGAGCCCACCACCATCTGTCCTCTCTCCCACCACAGTGACTGTCACTGGCACAGGGAAGGAAGCAGGAGCTGTGCTGGGCTCAGCCCTGAGGAAAGACCCAAGGACTGAGAGGGCGAGAGGCTGAGCTGAGATGGGCAAGGGGCAGGGGAGGGGGCCATGAGGACAGAGACTCTGGGCTCAGAAAGGGGGACCTGCCCTGGGATCCGGTTCCAAGCCATCTGATAGACACACTGCTTTCCCACCCTTGCTCACCAACCATGTAAATTCCGAAGGCGCCCATGGGGATCCTGGGGTAGACAGGGTGAGTGTGACCACAGCTTCTCTGGACTCACAGGAAAAGAGCTCCTCAATGCACATTCCTCTTCAAGCTCCCGGGTAAAATCCACCCCTGAGCGGTGGGAGCTCACCCCTCTCTGCTCACACAGAATGGAAGTCTCAGGAAATGCAGGGTTGTGGTCTAGAAGAAGATGGGGCTGTGGGGTCTTCTCCTCTGCCTGGTGACAGCTCCCCAAGATGAGGGTCTCAGGTGCAGACACGGGTCTGTGGGGATCATTGTGGCTGCAGGTGACTCAGAGGGACTGATTCTCCTGTCCACAGGTGCCTGTCCCAGTGCAGCTGCAGGAGTCGGGCCCAGAGCCGCTGAAGCTCTCACTGACCCTCTCCCTCACCTGCGCCATCTCTGGTTACTCCATCGCCAGTGGTTACTGGTAACCAGTTCTCCCTGCAGCTGAGCTCTGTGACCACTGAGGACACAGCCGGGTGTTGCTGTGCAAGAGACACAGTGAGGGGAAGGCCGTGTGAGCCCAGACACCAGCCACCCTCCGGGGGCTCCATGACCACCCTCGGGTGCTGGGGACACACAGTGTGTGCTGCGGGCGCAGGTGCCGATGGTGATTGACAGCTGGTCTCCTGTCAGGAGGCTTCCTCTCCTTGTGGCAGTTTTTCTGGGAACTTCCCTGCATTCCTGACTCTGTAGTACCTCCTCAGTCCCTGAGGCAGAACGGTGTGCTGGGATGGGGACCATATCCTCACTGCACGAGAGGCCCAGTCTTTAGGGTTGCTTCCTCTAGTCACTTGGGCCCGTTCTCTGGACATTTGGTGTAAGCTCACTAAGTCCACGGGAGAGGCTCTGTGTGACTCAGCAGTGGGGCTCGGCACAGCAGGGCCAGTGAACGAGCTAGCCAGTGGTCAGCAGTGTGAGTGCATGCTGGACTCAGACAACAGAGGTGTATAAACCCAGGTCCAGGAAGAACCCCCTTGGTGGTGATAACTGAAGTGACACCTCACTCACAGCATCAGCCATAGTTCTCTCCATGGAGGCACAGCGGGACCTCCACGTCAGCCTCAGATAGAAGCTGAGTCTGCTGACCACGCAGAGATGCAGGAAGATGAAAGGTTTGTGTCGTCTGTGTTCCTGCATCTGTGTCTGCGGTGTCCCCAGACTCACCTTCAACATCAACCTGGGGTGGGGGTCCCACTGAATTTCCAGGAGAAAAATATGAATAATGCTGAGTGTGGTGTCAGCTTTTTGAGCAACAAAGAGGAGCTTCCTCCCTTCACTAAACGACAGGCTTCACTTTCACTTTTCACTTTCCTGCATTGGAGAAGGAAATGGCAACCCATTCCAGTGTTCTTGCTGGAGAATCCCAGAGACTGGAGCCTGGTGGGCTGCCGTCTATTGGGTCGCACAGAGTCGGACACGACTGACATGACCTAGCAGCAGCAGCAGCAGGTGCAGTAGCTCTATCATTTGGGTGGTTTTACATCAGAGAGAGGACACATACTAAAGGAAAGCTTTTACTTTAAAACTAATCATACTTGATATCTTCAGCTCTCTTGTCAAGGTATGAGCCACCAGAAGTTTATACGAGGACAAGTCTTTCAGTGAAGGAGCACAATACATCTAAGGGATATACAGAATATTCCTGGTGAATAAAGAAGCCACTGTGAGCACCGTCTTGGTTCTCACCCAGGTCTGCTGACTGTCTCATGTAAGGAGCACTACGTTTTAGCTCATGGAACTTACTAATTGCCAACATCTGCTGGATCATCAAAAAAGCAAGAGAGTTCCAGAAAAAACATCTATATCTGCTTTATTGACCATGACAAAGCCTTTAACTGTGTGGACCACAAGAAACTGTGGAAAATTCTTAAAGAGATGGCAATACCAGACCACCTGACCTGCCTCTTCAGAAATCTGTATGAAGGAAGGTCAGAAAGCAACAATTAGAACTGGACATGGAACAGACTGGTTCCAAACAGGGAAAGGAGTACATTAAGGCTGTATATTGTCACCCTACTTATTTAACTTATATACAGAGGACATCATGAGAAATGCTGGGCTGGATGAAGCCCAAGCTAGAATCAAGACTGCCCGGAGAAATATCAATAACCACAGATAGGCAGATGACACCACCATTATGGCAGAAAGTGAAGAACTAAAAAGCCTCTTGATGAAAGTGAAAGAGGAGAGTGAAAAAGTTGGCGTAAAACTCAACATTCAGAAAACTAAGATCCTGGCATCTGATCCCATCACTTTATGGCAAATAGATGGGGGAAGAGTGGAAGTGGTGAGAGACGTTTTTGGGGGGGCTCCAAAATCACTGCAGATGGTGATTGCATCCATGAAATAAAAGATGCTTACTTCTTGGAAGAAAAGTTATGACCAATCTAGACAGCATATTAAAAAGCAGAGGCATTTCTTTGCCAACAAAGGTCCGCAGGTCAAGGCTATGGTGTTTCCAGTAGCCATGTATGGATGTGAGAGTTGGACTGCAGAGAAACCTGAGCCCTGAAGAAATGATGCTTTTGACCTGTGGTGTTGGAGAAGACTCTTAAGAGTCTCTTGAAATGCAAGGGGATCCACCTAGTCCATCTTAAAGGATATCAATCCTGAATATTCATTGGAAGGACTGAAGTTGAAGCTGAAACTCCAATATTTTCGCTACCTGATGCTAAGAGCTCTCATTTGAAGAGACCCTGAGGCTGGGAAAAATTGAAGGCAAGAGGAGGAGATGACAGAGGATGAGATGGTCGGATGGCATCAGTGACTCCATGTACTTGTCTGGATAAAC
Organism: Madoqua kirkii; assembly: GCA_006408675.1. Classification (NCBI taxonomy): domain Eukaryota; kingdom Metazoa; phylum Chordata; class Mammalia; order Artiodactyla; family Bovidae; genus Madoqua; species Madoqua kirkii. The sequence continues at coordinate 5,046 of SJYC01087278.1, read as the reverse complement.
TCCAGGAGTTGGTGATGTGACGTTGGTGGCGCCAGGGAGGCCTGGTGTGCTGTGGTCCGTGGGATCACAAAGAGTCAGACACGACTGAGTGACTGAACTGAACTGAAATATTCACGTGACAAAATAATATCTATATGAAAAGACAAGGGACAGCCGGTAATGTGTCTTCAGTCCTCTCCCTAGATGAAGTAATTTCAATGGAACTCATAAACCAAGTGTGCCCCTAGCCAAATTCAAACACTGAGTGAGCTGAAGGGAAGAGACTTCAGAGGGACCCAGAAAGACCTCAGGGATGGTGGTCACACTCCATCCCCACTTACAAGGACAGGGCTAGTCCACACGGAAATTCGTCCTCATGCTCCAGGATACAATCCACCCCTGGGGTGGGGGAGCTCACGTCCCTCCTCCCACAGGGCTGAGGTGTCAGGGAAGGCAGGGTTGTGGTGTAGAAGATGTGTGGTCTTCTCCTCCGCCTGCTGACAGCTCCCCAAGGTGAGGGGCTCAGGTGCAGACACGGGACTGTGGGGATGGCTGTGACTGCAGGTCACAGACAGGGAGTGATTATCCTTCCCAGTGTCCAGTCCCAGAGCAGTCGGGCCCAGAACTGGTGAAGCCCTCACTGACCCTCTCCTCACCTGCGCTCTCTCTGGTTACTCCATCACGTGCTGATTGTGGGAACTGGATCGGCCAGGCCCCAGGGGAGGGGCTAGAGCAGATGGCAAGCATCACGGATGATGGTGACACTCACTACAGCCCCTCCGTCCACAGCCACACCTCCATCTGCAGGGACACCCAAGGACCAGTCCTCCCTGTTAAACATGTAATAATCACATTGAGTTCAACTGGAGTTGAGTACAATTTAATGTCTATCAGAATTCCCAAAGGATTTTTATATTCCTTTGCTTTCTTGACTATATTTTCATCTTAAATAGCTTAAATAACCTCAAGAATCACTCTAGAGGGGGTTTGTTCACAGTAATTGAGACAGCATTCATTGTGTGGACAAAGTAGGCATTTCTGCAGAGATGCTAGTCTTCCCAGCATGGCGGACTCGCCCAGGGGCCTGCATTTTCCTGTGCACAAGTGCGTGTCTGCAGGAGCTCGTGAAGCTCAGCATCTCCTCCCTGAGGGTGGACACCAAGGACCCCAAGCCTACTGAGGACTGAGGACAGGCAGCTCCTGGGGCCCCTTAGGGCTCTGGTCCCGGTCTCGTTTGGCCTGAGGCTGTGGCCTCACACCCGCATTTCTGGGTGTGAGGATGTAGGTGGGGCTGACGACCTTCACAGCGTGTGTGGATTTACAGAGGGTTTCCCAGGGGAGGTGAGTGCTGTCCCCAATGTCATCAGCGGCGTTCTCTCTCCTGGAGCCAGAAGAGATCAGTGTGTGTCCACCAGCACTGCCTCTGGGGACAGGGCACTGCAGGCCAGGGTCCCTGGGAGGAGCCGTGTGCCGCCACAGACTGAGGGCCCTGTGCACCCCTTGAACCCGACTCTGTAGCCCTGCTCGTGGCTGTCTGACCAGATGCCACGTGTGGGCTGCTTGGCAGAGACTGGGAAATGGAAATTCACCCTTGGGGTCCCCCAAGGACGATGCCACTCTGAAAACTGAAGAATGAGCCAGAGGGCTTGCCAGGACACTTTGCAGAACGAGAATCCCATCCTTGACATCAACCAAGTATCCTCAGACAATGCCTCACCTAACACTCCCAAGAACAGTGAGGCTCTCAGTACCCCTGCTAAAAAAGGAGTAAAAATCCATAACCCTCTGGAGGGAAATCTTTACCTTGCATCTTTCTTTCATTCATATATTTGTTATCTTGAGATCTTGCTCAAAAACACCATGTCCCAGGAGAGCATGATCTGATCTCTCAAATTCCATACTCTTGGTGATGAGAAGTGAGGAAAACCATCATTTCTCTCTCTCCTCTCCCAGCACAGCCGCCCTTGCCCTGTGCACCCCTTGACCCCGACTCTGTAGCCCTGCTCGTGGCTGTCTGACCAGATGCCACGTGTGGGCTGCTTGGCAGAGACTGGGAAATGGAAATTCACCCTTGGGGTCCCCCAAGGACGATGCCACTCTGAAAACTGAAGAATGAGCCAGAGGGCTTGCCAGGACACTTTGCAGAACGAGAATCCCATCCTTGACATCAACCAAGTATCCTCAGACAATGCCTCACCTAACACTCCCAAGAACAGTGAGGCTCTCAGTACCCCTGCTAAAAAAGGAGTAAAAATCCATAACCCTCTGGAGGGAAATCTTTACCTTGCATCTTTCTTTCATTCATATATTTGTTATCTTGAGATCTTGCTCAAAAACACCATGTCCCAGGAGAGCATGATCTGATCTCTCAAATTCCATACTCTTGGTGATGAGAAGTGAGGAAAACCATCATTTCTCTCTCTCCTCTCCCAGCACAGCCGCCCTGCCCCTCAGGGTTTCTGACACCCTCGGGATGTGGGTTTTCCACACTGTGTGTCTCACACAGTGATAAACAGCCGTGTCCTCAGACCTCAGAGTGCTCAGCTCCATGTAGGCGGTGCCGGTGGACGTGTCTGCAGCCAACGTGACTCTGCCCTGGAACTTCTGTGCATACTTTGTTCCACCGTCTTTGCTGTCAGTCTGTCCATCCGTTCAACCCTTGTTGAGGGGCCTGTCGCACTCAGTGCATGTAGTAGTCGGTGAAGGTGTATCCAGAAGCCTTGCAGGACACCTTCACTGATGCCCAGGCTCCCTCAGCTCAGCACCAGCTGCACGTGGGAGTGCACGCCTGTGGACCGGGGACAGCAGTGCATGAGGCCCTCGACTGGACCCTGTCCCTCCCTTCACCCCAGAACTGGGAGGACCCTGACCTGGAGCCAAGGCCACCAGGAGGAGGGCTCTCCAGCTCCAGTCCCTGGTGAGGGCTGTGCTCCCAGGACTGCTGTGCAGAGCTGGTGTTGCTGTGGGTGATGTTCTCAGGGCTCAGAATATCCATATTTAGCCTAGGACACCTCAGGTCATCTGCATGTTCTAGAGGCTGAAACCTTTACACTCTATACATGGGCGACATCAGGAAGGAGTAGTCTTATGACCCATGGCCACGCTCAGTGTGTGTGTCCTTGTCCTCATCCTTGTTTGAGGACGTGTGTGCCTGCCAGGTCCCTGACCCCTGTGTACACAGAGCTCTTCCACTGAGGAACATGCCCCACAGGCACAGTCCCCATCATGAACCAGCCTTTGGTGTCACAGAGACATCTTCACCTCTAATCAGTGAGTTTCCCAAAGTCAGCAACCACTGGGTATTCACGCAAACACACACACACACAGACCTGTCACAAACACACACACAGACCTGTCACACACATACACACACCCTTCATACACACACACCTGTCACACACAGACCTGTCACACACAGACCTGTCACACACTCTCATCCCCTTCATACACACACACCTGTTACACACACACACACACCTGTCACACATGCAGACACACACATTTCACACACACAAACACACACACTTCTCTCACACATGCACACACCTCTCACACACACACCTCTTACACACACACATGTCTCACACACAAACACAAACACACACCTCTCACACATACACCTGTCACACATGTATACATACTCACCTGTCACACACACACACAATCACCTGTCACACACACACACACCTGCATCACAGACATACACCTGTCTCACACACACACCTGTCACACAAACATACCTGTCACACACACACAAACCTGTCACACACACACAACTGTTACACACACACCTGTCACACATGTACACACACACCTGTCACACACATAAACACACACACTTGAGACAGTAATACAAACCTGTTACACAAACATAGACAAACACACACCTGTCACACACACACTTGTCACACACAGACCTGTCACACACATACACACACACACACTTCTCACACACACACCTCTCACACTCACACACACCTGTTACACACATACACACATACACCAGTGACACATACCACCTGTCACACACACACACATTACACAAACAGCTGCCACACACACACACCTATTACACAAACAATGTCACACAGACATACAGACACACCCAACATGTCAAACACACACCTGTCACACAGATATACAGACACAGACACTCACACACACTTTCACACTAACAAGTGAACATACAAGCCCATTCACACCCATTCACACACTCAGATGCACCCACACAAACCCTGATACTTACATGCACACACTCAAATGCACACACACACACACATTCATATATAAACACACATACACACACACCTCTCACACAAAAACACTTCTGACACACACACACAGACAACTCACACACACACAAACCTGTCACACATGTACACACACCTGTCATACACACGCACACCTGTATCAAAACACACACCTGTCACAGACACACACCTGCCACAGACACACAACCTGACACACACACATACCTGTTACACACATACACATGTTTTACACTCACACATTATCACACATGTACACACACACACACCTGTCACACAAGTACACACACACACCTGTCACACACATAAATACACACCTGTTACACTAACACAAACCCATCACAAAACATACAAAACCACACACCTGTCTCACACACACACTTGTCACACACATATCTGTCACACACACAATGTCACACACACAATGTCACACACACATACCTCTCACACACCCACACACTTGTTACACATATACACACATACACCAGTCACATATACCCACCTGTCACACACATAGCTGTCTCACACACACATTACACACACACAGCTGTAACACACACACACCTTTCATGTACACACATAGCTGTCACACACACACACCTATCACACAGACAATGTCACACAGACATACAGACACACTCAACATGTCAAACACACACCTGTCACAGAGATATACAGATACACACACTCACACACACTTTCAAACTAACAAATAAATGGACAAACCCAATAACACCCACTCACATACTGAGATGCACACAAACACACCCTCATACTTACATACACACACACAAATGCA
>SJYC01087277.1:0-20398 GCA_006408675.1 Madoqua kirkii | reverse complement strand
AGCAGTCAAGGTACCAGGACATGACTCCTGTATTCAATACTCACGAGTCAAGCCATGGAAGAAAACAGAAGAGGACACTCAAAACACTTGTGAGCCCCTGGGAGATCTCAGATCCCTATTCAGAACTACAGATGAGGGCCATTCTAATGAACACCCTCAAAATCTGGTTTCTGGAAATAAGATTTCTCAGGACAGCTCTAAAGAGCCAACACAGCTTGGTAGGGATTGTACTTCAAAACAGGCAGGAGATAAATCTTCTGATCCCTGAATAAGGAGGGACTTGAGCCATCCTAGTGATATGAATTTGGAATTGGTTAATGCCCCTACTAGTCCTTGTCACGCTGTATTGATGCTGCTTATGATTGTTCCATGTAGTATCAATTGTCTAATCTGTTTGTCTCTGCTCAGATCAACAAGCTGCAACACGTGGTTCCAGTTCAACAAAGATACAAAACTACAGCTGACCATGGAAAATACCACTCACCCTTAGATGGACACCACTGTGAGGACTCTGAGGCCTGAGACTAGCAAGAGGGGGAGGCCCAATACCCCTCTCCATTCAGGAATTAGCGAGAGAGACCTTGATGCCCCTATTCCCAGAGAATTGGCCTCCCATCTCTTGAGGGGGGACTGTTAGGTCGATAGAATAGGGAAGATGAGTTCAAAATGGCGGTGGCTACAAGACAAGGAAGAGAAAAACCCACGAGTCTAGCAAGAGGGGGAGGCCCAATACCCCTCTCCATTCAGGAATTAGCGAGAGAGACCTTGATGCCCCTATTCCCAGAGAATTGGCCTCCCATCTCTTGAGGGGGGACTGTTAGGTCGATAGAATAGGGAAGATGAGTTCAAAATGGCGGTGGCTACAAGACAAGGAAGAGAAAAACCCACGAGAATAGAACAGAGGAAGGTCAAAGGAAGGTCCGAGGACCGGAGTGAGGACTTCAGGTAGAACAGCAGTTTGCATAGGGCAGGCCCAGGGGGAAGGAAACATGAAAGAAGGAGCCAAGCACTCTCTCTCTCTCCCCCACGAGCGTAGGCTCTTCTCTCTCTCTCTGCCCTCCCACCCTCACCCCAGCCCCATGTGGGCACTGGCGCGCTCCTCCACTCTCTTCTCTTCTTCGAGGATGGATTCTCCTGTCATTTTCTAAATAAAATAGAACTGTAATGCTGGTTTGTCTAAGAGCTATGACATGGTTTGCTCAAGACCTGAGAGCTGTGACGCGCTGAGGGCTTTAATGTCTGTCGCTCCAAAATTTGTTGTGAGGAGACAAAGAACCACGGAACGTACACTTGCCTGCCGGTTGCGGCAAGGACTGTCTGATTCTCATTCCATCTAGGCTTCCACAGATCAGCTGTTTCACTCTCAGCCTTAGATGTCTCTCCTCTGACTCAGTTGCCTGGCTGTGGGGATCGGACCCTGCTTCAGCTCCCCCACCCGCTCAGGGCAGGTCCAGTCCTACTAACACTCCCGTCTCCCCCCCTAGTCCCTTCATCCTGCTGAGTTTTGCGTGGTTCTGTGTGTTCTTTTCCACTGGTCAGGCACTCCTGTCCGCTCTCGGCTGGTGTTCTGCATGCACTTCTGTGTCTGAAGGTGTATTCCTGGTGTATCCATGGAGAGCGATGTCCTCCACGTCCACCTACTCCTCTGCCATCTTGTTCTCCATAGGTTACATTCTTAAGGCATCTGGTACTAGTTAGTTATTACTGCACAAGCATGATGTTGAAGTTAGAGGGGTAACATGAAGAGAAGAAAGAAAAAAACTTTAAAATAAAAAGCTGATGCTAGTTAACGAACTGGACTTGATTTTACCAGTACTTTAATTACCTTTCTTTCCTAGTTCCCATTAAAAAACATTTTTTTTAAATTGAAGGATAATTGCTTTACAATATTGTATTGGTTTCAGCAAATCAACCATAGGATACATAAGTTCCATTTTTTTAATGTTTTTGCTCTGTTTTCTAGGACATTTCCTCAACTATATTTTCCAAACCTCCACTGATCTTAATTTTGACTGTCTTATTTTTAATTTTCAATCCTCTGTTCCTTCAAGTATCCCTCCCTTGTTTCTTGAGGTAATATCAGTTACTTAGGATGGCGATGATAATTTTCTTCTATTTTCTTTTGCTTTGTGGCCTTCCTCTCCTCTTGCTTGCCTTTCTTGGCACATCTTTCACATCAGGAGCTTTCTGCAAATGGCTGGTGACGCTGGGCTGTCCATTCATCTTTAAAGAAGCATTAACAAGCTGCTTTGATGGTGCCCATGGCCAGAGCCTGTCTTTGGTGTCTTCACTGAGGGATGATCCTGGGAGTATGCAGTCACTTGTTAGACTTTTCCCTCAGTTGACTGGTTTCTCTAGAGTAAAATTCTCCTATCTCTTCTCTGGGGTGAGGTGGTATAATCCTTGCTCCTAGATTCTTACATGCTCAATGGGAGTAAAGGAAAGAAAGATTTTATCGATCAGTATGTAGACTCTAAATTCTTTCCTTATTTCATGCCTTATCTTTGCCTTCTGCTATTCAAGATGTCCCCAGATCTGGAGGCTTTCAGGTTCAATTCTTCAGAGCACTGATTCTCAAGCTCTTTGGTCTCAGATACTCTCTACATGACTTTAAATGTTACTGAAATTTCCAAAGAGATTCTGTTTTATGTTGGTTATATCAACTGATATTTACCATGTTGTAATTTTTTAAAATAACAATAGCAAACTTATAGTGTGTAAATATAAGCAACACACATTTATGAAAAATATCTAAAATTTCCAAAGCAAGCAATAGTGAGAAGAATAGCATTTTAAAATATTTTTGCAAATCATTTTTATTGATTGATTGAAGTACAGTTGACTTACAATAATGTATGTCTTAGGTGTACAATATAGTGGTTGAATACTTTAATAGGCTATGCTCCATTTAAAATTATTACAGAATAATGACTACATTTTCCTGTGCTGAACGCTATATCCTTGTTGCTTGTTTATTTCATATATAGTTGTTTGTGTCTCTTAATTTCCTGTCCTTACATTGTCCCTTCCTTCTACCCTATCCCCATTGGTAATCACTAGTTTGTTCTCTGTCTGTGAGTCTATTCCTATTTTATTATTTTCATTCATTTGCTTTATTTTTTAGATTGCTCATATAAGATAAAACATAGAATATTTGTCTTTGATTTGTTAATATTTCACCAAGTAAAATATCCTCTTGGTCTATCTATGTTTGCAAATGTTTATCCTTGTACTGTTTATTGTAGTTATAGTTAATTTTATACTTTTTTGTCTTTTAATTTTCATACTTGCTGATTTAAGTGGTTGATCCACAGCTTTTTTTATATATTTGCCTTTACTAGTGGGATTTTTCCTTTCCTATAAGTTCTTACTTCTTGTCACAGCCTTTTCTTTTCTACTTAGAGAAGACGTTTTCAAATTTTTTTAGGGTTAGTTTAGTTTTGAGGAACTCTTTTAGATTTTGCTCACCTGAACAATTCTTTCAGTTCAGTTGAGTTGCTCAGTCATGTCCAACTCTTTGCGACCCCATGAACCGCAGCATGCCAGGCCTCCCTGTCCATCACCAACTCCCGGAGTTCACCGAAACCCGTGTCCTTTGAATCAGTGATGCCATCCAACCGTCTCATCCTTGTCAGTTCTTTATCTCTGCTTTAAATCTAAATGATAATCTTGCTGAGTAGAGTGTCTTAGGTTTCAGACTTTTCCCTTTCAGCCACCGTAAATATTTCATGCCACTCCCTTCTGGCCTGCAAATTTTTTCTAGAAAAAGCAATCAATAGCTTTATGGGGGTTCTCTTGTATATGATTCTTTCTGTAAAATCTTTCTGCTTTTAGAAATCTTTTTAACTATAAGTTTGCCATTTTAATTACAATATATCTTGATGTGGGTCTTTTTGAGTTCATCTTGTTTGTGACCCCCTGTGCTTCTTGTACCTAGATATCTGTTTCCTTCAGGTTTTTAGCCATAACTTATCAAATACATTTTCAACCCTTTTTCTCTGTCTTCTCCTCTGGGACCCCTATACTGTGAATGCTGGTGTGCTTGATGTTGTTCCAGAGGTCCCTTAAACTGTTTTCATTTCTTTTCATTCTGTCCTCTGTTCCCTCAATCTGACTGACCTCCAAGCTTCTTCAGGTCCTTGAGCTTTCTCTGCAACACTGAGCCGCCCTGGAGAATCTTTGATGGTCTCCCATGTTGCACCGGGCTGTGAGAGCTCAATGGGGCTGTCTGAAGTTCCCTCTGTCTGGTCATTATTTCTGCTCCACCACTGCAGCCATAGGTAATTTCCAGGACTTAGTTTAGGAAGCAAGGTTCAGATTTTATCTGCTCTCACGCCCTTCAGACTATGGTGGGTTCTTTCAGCTGAGAGAGGGCAGAGGTAGCATCAGGGACGCTCACTGGTCTCTGACTCTCCTGCCTCCTTTCTGACTGTTCAGGGGCCTGATGGAGCCTCCTCTGTGTGTGGAGAATTCTGCTGTAAATCGTCAAAGAATTATTTGAATCCTTTGTGCCCCTGAGTTTCCTCTGACAGTCCCTCTTGTGTCCCTTTACCCTTGAAAGTGAAGTTGCTCAGTTGTGTCCGACTCTGCGACCCATGGACTGTAGCCTACCAAGCTCCTCCATCCATGGGATTCTCCAGGCAAGAATACTGGAGTGGGTTGCCATTCTTGTCTTTTTGTCAGGCACATCCTGTGTTGGGTTGGGGGGAGGCCTGTTGTCCTTATTTTTACAGAGATTTTATTTTTTGGAGATACCAGAGTGCCCTTTGAGCTTTTTCTTGCATTTTCTCCTCTGGCTGCCTGTAACTCATACATGACACCAGGAACGAGGTGTCCTTGAGCATGTGAGTCAGATTCTGAGGGTGGAAGAGCAGGAAACTAAGAGGAGCTGGATCCCAGATAGCTTCAGGGTGCAAAGCCCCCAGCCCTGGACTACCTAACCACAGACCAACAGCCCTATACTTGAATGCTCTTATATGAGAGAACACACCCTTCGTGTTTGAGCTACTATGCTATTTTTCTTTATATGTAGCTAAGCCTACTTCTAATCAGCACTGCTATCCTAGGCATTTCAAACTTGCGTCTTTGAGTGTTGAGCACATACAAAGGTAGCAGGAGATCATCACTGTTCTAAGGAGCTCATAAGCTGGCACGAAGAGCAGGAACCCGTACAACTCACTCTGGCACAAGGTAAAGTAGGAGAGGTGCAAACGAGATTGCAGAGGAGAAAGAGGCATCAAGTTTATCATGGGGCACCTGTGGTGAGAGACTCAGCAAAAGATAGATCTTGAAGGAAAAGAATAGATTTTGTAAAAAAGGCTGGAAGCAGGAAAGGAAATGAGCAAAGGGGAATACATGGTATCTGTTGAAGGAATGCTCTGTTTAGATTGGTGACGTTTCCGCCTGGAGAGGAGTAGGGAGAGGTGAAGCTGGAGAGGCAGGTTGAGGCGACTTCTAAGGGGCCTGGAATGTCCATATGTTAGAGTCAATGTATTGAAAAATGATAACAAGTTATCTCTTTTAAATTCTATGTACTTGAGTTTCTCCATCATCAGCCAAAACATACAACTTCCTTTAGAGCACAGATATTAGAATTCCTTAAGTTGAAATGCAAATGAAAACCAAGTATTATATTTAGCTTGTGATATTCAAAATAGGGTTTAGCTGCAAGACAATAAGCTTGGGAACCAAGTTTTTTCTTCAAAGGAGGACTGCTTTCTGAATTCCTTTATCAGGCTGAGAACAGAGCCCAGGGCTTCAGAGGAGGACTTCTGCTACTATATTTAAAGATTCCGCTGTGTCTTTTGTGTCTATGCCTGGAGGCTTGAATCAGGAATAAGGCAGAACAGGGCTTCTCAGTCCAGTGGCTGAGAGCTTATCTTCTGTCTCTTGGTTTTCGGGAAAGCTTGGCGTGACCTGAGGTAGCCCTGCCCCTTGGCTAGTGGCTGTGGCACTTGGCTGGCAGTTTCTCACATGAACAGTTTTGTATGTGGCCTAAGTAATGGAATCAGGCACTCTGCCTATGCTTGGCTTAGCAGATGCTCTGCAGTTTGGACTTCAGCCAGCTGCTGGGCAGGTTTGTTGCTACCGATTGTGGCCATGTGGCTTCCGACGCTACCGGGGATTGCACAGGGCTGTGGGGAAGCTCATCTTCCAGGTGCTTGGAGTGTAGGGTGTGACTGAGGGTCTGTGGTCAAAGTTCAGAGGCGGAGCAGCCTGGCGCAGACTCCCACTAGACCCGTTAGGGCTATTTCCCCACAGAGGATGTATTTTTGCTCAGCTGCAGCAACCCGCTCCAGCGTTCCTGCCTGGAGAATCCCAGGGACGCTGGAGCCTGATGGGCTGCCATCTATGGGGTCGCAGAGTCAGACATGACTGGAGCGACTTGGCGGCGGCAGCAGCAGCAGCTGCACTCTTTCATGGTGCCCAAGCTGTGGGTGGAGAGGCGGCTCTAACAGCTCGTGTGTCCTGTTCAAATGAACTTTACCGTAATGAGTGTGCATACCTGCATTTAAGGTGCTTTTACGTAATCACTTACGATTTCAATATCTCATTTGTCTATGAAAGAAAAGAAAGAGCTTATAGATTCTTTAAATGTCACTATTTCAACTATTATAAAATTTTGAAGTTTTATACAATCCCCAGATTTTGAATAGTTGCCAAATATTTGCTGTCCAAAAAAAAAAAAAAATGGTTCTAAATGTATCACATCTTTGTGGGAAAAAAAACAAAAAACAAAAAACAAAAAAAACCCTTTCTTATCAGGGTCACCTTTCTGAATTTGAAGAGCTCATCATTAAGAACTTGGTCACAAATCACTTGTATACTTATTTGAGGGATAAAAACTGATACAGAATTTATGCATAAAGAGTCACACCCAAGTTTCTTTTAAAAGATTGAAAAATTTTTATGTGTTTTATACAAATTCAAATTTAACAACTTTCTTGTTTCCTGTCTATTTATCAAAATTATAATTGCAATGTAATATATATTTTTAAGCAGGCCACATATAGATGTCCCCAAGTCTCTTCCAATGTGCAGAACAAAGATGGTGAACTTTTATGATTGTTATGAAAAAGGTCTAGAAGCATTGGCAGAGAGAAAGAAGTCTGTGGTCCCTCTGTCCCTTCTCTAAGGCATAGAAAGAAGGGAAGCCAATGAGGTCAGGCATCAAGGATTACCGAATTGGCCAGATAGGTATGTGGGAGTCTAAGACACTAGTTCTAGTAGTAAACAGTCTCGGTTATGCTAGGAGACACTGCAGGATTTAAAAGCGCCTTGCAGCTGGCCATGACGAACATGGAAAGTGCCAATGGAGCAAGGCTGGAATTCCAGCAATGGTGGAAATGAACAGGCCTGTGGCAGCCCTTCTGGTTTCATGGACTTGGAGTCATGAGCAAAAGATACAGGAATCCCTTTCTGTCCCAGGGAGGGGATGTGGAGGTACCATCTGTGATAAGACCTGATGGAGGCCTGGAGTAAGAACACTGAGCTTACCATCTGTGGGGCCATCTAGACTGGGGACAAGCAGCTGGGACAGTAGACTTAGAGACGGATGCTTTCACATCACCTCCAAGCAGCCAGACTTGACCAGCTGTATCACAGAGCAAGGGCTTGCTGCCTGATACATGTGGAAGCTGATACCGTGGCCCTGGCTTCTGAGAAGAGGAAGAGTTGTATCATAAGATCCACCAACAAGGAGACAGGAGGGAGGGGCAAATCCATCTCCCTGATTACGGGTTTGGTCAAACTTTATGAATTAGGTAGGATTAGGGTAGGTAGGTTTGAGGAAGCACTGGTAAGTCAGATTTCAATTGGGAGGATTTTAAGCAAGACAGTTTATGATAAAGTCTGAAAAAGGGCTTTATCTCTGTATCTTCCTGAACAATGGACCTTCTTCCTCCCGAAGAAAGATCTAGCTTTCAAGGTCTGGTTGTGTCCCCAGGCCTTTGATTCCCTGGTGGGGAGAAACTTGGGTGCCTGGAGGTATCTCAGGTCAAAATATCCCCTTCTGCACATGCTCCAGTTACATGACTCACAGTTTAGACTCAGTGCCCCTGTAAGATGACTTTGACATCCTGTTATTGATATGATAGGGCCAGACCAATGTGAACTGGTCTGTGATGGTTACAGCTGCACCTGTGGGGTCAGGCAGTCCAGCCACTCAGCAGCAAGGGCCACTGGACTCAGAGGATGTTGTTGTGGTCTGACAGTCCCTCCTTGCCGCTACCAGGAGGGCAGGGTAAGTGTCTTTTATCTGTACAGTGTCCATCTCAGGGAAGTCGGAAGTAAGGGAGCAAAGGCTAAAAGACTGAAATTTTGATTATAAGGTCTATGCCATCCAAAAGAGATCAGGGAAACTAGCTGTTGCTATGAGGCTAGCTTTGCATAGACTATTTAAATGTAGTCATTTAAACTGACTATTTAAGATCAAAGACAGTGAAATATTACTAATGGCACATCTAGACTATTCATGCTCCTGAGCTTGGTGGGAGTTTGATGAGGAAGATCAGGTCAGTCTTAACAGAAAGAAAACACTAAGGTAGCTCTTCAGTGGCATTGGATTGCAGTGTGAGTGAGTATCCACGCTCTCCAGCCAAGGACTTTCACCTCATTTGCAAGGGACAGGTGACTTTAAGCGTTTGTTGGCCCTAATGTCTCTCTCTGAGCTGTAGACTGAAAAGATGCTTTCTTCCCCTTCCGTTCTCCTGAACCTACAGTCTCTTTCGAGATAGACACATGCTGCTGGAACAAGAGCGTCCTCACTCCTCCCAGCAAACCAAAGGAAAACCTCTTTTTAATTCAAATGATGTATTTTTCTGTTAGGAAATAGTCTGGCCTAATAAATATGCTCATTAGAGCTTTCATTTCAGTTCACACTATCTTTTCTTCCTAAATTCTAAAATATACTAAATACATTAGGTGGCAGGAGAGTGATGAATCAATCCCCTTATGTAAAGTGGCTATAAGTAGAGATTGTTTGTAAAAAGTTGGCACTGAGACATCACCAAAAGCATCCTCTCAGGTCTGCAGAAAGGATTTTGGAAATGACATGTGATACATTAATTCTAACTTACTGCTTCCCACATACCATGGAATGGAATAATCACTTTTTTAAATGCTGAAAATATTGGATGATTATTTCTAATGTGAAACTTTTAACATCATAAATTATGCATTGTGAAATGCCTGTCGTATATATATCTGCTGGGTTGGTAATCTCCAGGATAAAGGCAAATAAATAGGAAAGCAGAAAAATGAACGTTGTAAGGAAGCCAGGCCTCCCCCTGAGGTTTCTGGTGTGTCTAGGCCTCTCCCACTAGTGACATGAGGTTTCTGCTGAGGATTCGCCCTCTTAACTCCCCTGCTTGCCCGCTGTCCTCCTTGAGATGCATCTTGCTGGGTGCCCTTTCTCTTGGAACACTCATTTTATCCCATACTGTATGGGAGTCAGGTACTAAATATCTATGTGATCTAGAAAAGGTGATTGCTAAAAAATTTGTTTCTTTTAAAAAATTGAAGAGTCCAGTTAAGATGCTCAGATTTCAGTTATCTACAGAAAATGTGACTACAGTTTCTTAACCATTCTCTCTTAAACTACACCACTGATTGAAATGTAATAAGGAATAGCTGGTCCACGAAATATGATTAAGAGTGACAGATGCTTAGATTTTAAATAAAAAAGGTCAGGTCCTTAATGTATCACAGAATCCTAGTTTAAAAGGTCTTGTTTTATCAGCCCGCCCATCTCATTTGTCTCCTGGATTTTCTTTATTTTAAGGAGACCATGGTGCTGTTGGTTTAGGGCAGGGTCCTCTGCTGTGATAGCAGTAATGGAAGATTAGGGAGAAGTCTCATATTGACGATGCAGTCTTTCTTTCTCTCTTAAACTACACCACTGATTGAAATGTAATAAGGAATAGCTGGTCCACGAAATATGATTAAGAGTGACAGATGCTTAGATTTTAAATAAAAAAGGTCAGGTCCTTAATGTATCACAGAATCCTAGTTTAAAAGGTCTTGTTTTATCAGCCCGCCCATCTCATTTGTCTCCTGGATTTTCTTTATTTTAAGGAGACCATGGTGCTGTTGGTTTAGGGCAGGGTCCTCTGCTGTGATAGCAGTAATGGAAGATTAGGGAGAAGTCTCACATTGACGATGCAGTCTTTCCTTTATTCTGACAGTCTTGTCTTTGAATGGGAAAGGGTCAGTATGTTCATTGTGGAAATTAATGATGAGTCTTTTTTCCCCTAGAAAAGAAAAGGAGAAACATTAAGGCTTCAGATGATAATTGCTCTTTGATTCTGGACATGAATCTTTGGAGAAATTCCCTTTGGTAAATGCAGTTCACTGCCATGCAGTGGAAAAGGCCATCAGAAGCTTTCCTAAAGAAGCTAATAGTATAGAGTAATAACTATTTTGCCAGGGCGTTGGGGGAATTCACCAGAGAGGTTCTGTAAAGTGGTTTAGAGATGAAAAGTGCAATATAAATGCTAAGTAGCCACATGTTTTTTCTGGGAAGAGGTGCAGCAAATGTAATCAGGGTTCTGCTCAAGCTGAGCTGCCTGATGGCCACCTCCACGCTCAGAGTTCATGTTGAGAGAATCACCCGCAAAACTTCCAACAAAGCATCTTTTCCCCTGCTACCACAATGTAAGCCTTTTCCACAAAACTTAGGGCAGCTCAAGTCTCTGAAAGCCTCTGCATGATTGTGAAGAAAAAGCCAGCGTAAGATACATAGTAGACTGTTGATTTTGTTTTGTTTTCCGTTGCTTGCCGGAGCCCTTTCTTCGGTGTTTTCAGTGTCCCCAGGATGCCAACACTAGATGGCGCTCCGTCACTGCAAAAGACTGGCCCAGCGGCAGTGCTGGCAGCGATGGGAATCTCTCATGGAATCTCTCCTTTTGTAACTAGCCAAGGATGCAGATGCGCAGACGTCTATTTTAAGCCATTTTCTTCTCGTTTTCCTTGATAAGAAATCCTGACCTTTTTATTTTGGAGGAGAAAGGGTGACCAGGGACCTACTATCTGATTTTACCTCTGCATAAAGCAAATGCAATTTGATTTAATTCTCACTTTGAGGGACAGAGTGCCAGGCTGCTGGCAGCCCGTCTCACCGTGTGTGGTATTGGTTATGGGATATAATGACTTCCCTCCTGCCATTGACTCTGTCTCATGTGAGCAATCGGAAGGTGACTAGAGGTCTGGAGACACGGAGGTGTGTGATTGATTCTCATGAGGAGAATATGTTTACTAGTCTTTCCTTCTCTGAAAGCTACTGACTTTAATTTTCATCAGAATGAAAGTATTGGTTTTCTTCTAGTCCTTGGAAATTTCCATAACGGACTAAAATGTTCCTTTGCCCTTTAAAAAACAGTTTATAATGATTCAGACTATTAGTATGATTTTTAAGATAACTGAACAGTTAAACCTTAAGGTAATGTCTAACAGTAAATGCTTAGCAGAAGAGATTACTGGCTTTCACAATAAGCAGAATTATTTTTGTGGGCACAGGGACTATTCCTTGCAGCTTCCCATTGTCTACAGGTGCTGTGAGGTGATGTGTTTTGATTCTTTCATTGAGTTATGATCAGTTTGGTGTTAAAAACGTTCAGAAGGAGTTAAATCCTTTAAAGAACTTAAGAGTACAAAGGAAATGAGTTCTTCACCAGAATAAAGGCCTCTGAATGATTGCCTCGTTATTTGTACATTTATCCCTTATTAAGGCAATCACGGGGCTCCCTGGTGGCTCAGATGGTGAAGAATCCATCTGCAATGCGGGAGACCTGGGTTCAGTCTCTGGGTTGGGAAGATCCCCTGATAAGGGCATGGCAACCCGCTCCAGAACTCTTGCCTGGAGAATCCCCAGGCGGGCTACAGTCCACCGGGTTGCAAAGAGTCAGACACGACGGAGTGACTAAGCACAGAGGCAACAGGCATCCCAGGTCACTCTGGTGGCACAGAACCCGCAATAAGATTCCTTTAGCAGATACTCAGAAAGGAAGTCGGGGAGGAGAAATTCTTGAAAGAAAAGCCGTAGAAGCTACCGAAGAGGCTAGAAGTAGCTTGATCTAAGAGAAGGGGAGAAGTTCAGGTGTATGTTAACAGCACAGATCTTAACCTATCTGCTGGACACCCCAGGGAACTGCAGCAAACTCGCAGAGATGCCCTGTGACTCTGATTTTTGAGAGAAACAGCATCACCTGTCAGAAACCAAGCAAACTACTTCAGAGTTTCAGTACTGGATTGTGCTCCTATTCCTTTAAATGACGTATTTCTGCAAAGCTGGTTTAATCGAGGTTAAGGGGATAAAAAGCAAGCACTATTTTAACACCACCGAAGCAATGGACATGAACTTGGACAAACTTTGGGAGATGGTGAGGGACAGGAGTGCCTGGCATGCTGCAGTCCATGGGGTTGCAAAGAGTCAGACACAACTGGGCGACTGAAGAACAAAAATTTAAAAATCAGCATGTAATAGCGAGGGTGGCAGTATCTGATCTGATTCCAACAACTGGGGAATCGTGCAGTGTCCAAAAGGCTCACAGTTGCCTCATTCGTAAGTGACTGTAGTTTACAAGTAAGTGAAACTATTTTTTTCCCCTTCAGTATATGTGTATTATTTTTTCAAATGGTTACTAAAATTGTTAGGCTGTAAATACTTGTTTGGTGTTTTGGGTCTAACTACTCAATGAAAGGAACTATTGGGTATTTATTTTGGCATGGGGTTCCATGAAAAAAATTACATGCAACCTTGGGGTACCATGACCTTTGAGAAAGTCTGGGCACTTCTGGGCTAACTTTGAAGTGGCTGCTCCATCTTCCTTAAGAAGTGGCTGACATGCTCCCATCTCCAAGCCTTTGCATTCACTGTATCTCCATGTGGCATGTGCTTCCCTCAGACACCTGATTGACGAAATCCATCACTTGCAGGAAGTCTGCTCAGATCGCACGTATTCACTGAGGCCTCCACTCATCATGCTCACCTCTCCAGCTCTCACCTACCCCTTCTTATTCTATTTTTCCACTATGCATACCACTTTTTAAGGCACTAAATTATTTAGTTGTTATTTTTATTATTGTCTACTCTCTTTAAACAGTTTATAATGATTCAGACTATTAGTATGATTTTTAAGATAACTGAACAGTTAAACCTTAAGGTAATGTCTAACAGTAAATGCTTAGCAGAAGAGATTACTGGCTTTCACAATAAGCAGAATTATTTTTGTGGGCACAGGGACTATTCCTTGCAGCTTCCCATTGTCTACAGGTGCTGTGAGGTGATGTGTTTTGATTCTTTCATTGAGTTATGATCAGTTTGGTGTTAAAAACGTTCAGAAGGAGTTAAATCCTTTAAAGAACTTAAGAGTACAAAGGAAATGAGTTCTTCACCAGAATAAAGGCCTCTGAATGATTGCCTCGTTATTTGTACATTTATCCCTTATTAAGGCAATCACGGGGCTCCCTGGTGGCTCAGATGGTGAAGAATCCATCTGCAATGCGGGAGACCTGGGTTCAGTCTCTGGGTTGGGAAGATCCCCTGATAAGGGCATGGCAACCCGCTCCAGAATTCTTGCCTGGAGAATCCCCAGGCGGGCTACAGTCCACCGGGTTGCAAAGAGTCAGACACGACGGAGTGACTAAGCACAGAGGCAACAGGCATCCCAGGTCACTCTGGTGGCACAGAACCCGCAATAAGATTCCTTTAGCAGATACTCAGAAAGGAAGTCGGGGAGGAGAAATTCTTGAAAGAAAAGCCGTAGAAGCTACCGAAGAGGCTAGAAGTAGCTTGATCTAAGAGAAGGGGAGAAGTTCAGGTGTATGTTAACAGCACAGATCTTAACCTATCTGCTGGGACACCCCAGGGAACTGCAGCAAACTCGCAGAGATGCCCTGTGACTCTGATTTTTGAGAGAAACAGCATCACCTGTCAGAAACCAAGCAAACTACTTCAGAGTTTCAGTACTGGATTGTGCTCCTATTCCTTTAAATGACGTATTTCTGCAAAGCTGGTTTAATCGAGGTTAAGGGGATAAAAAGCAAGCACTATTTTAACACCACCGAAGCAATGGACATGAACTTGGACAAACTTTGGGAGATGGTGAGGGACAGGAGTGCCTGGCATGCTGCAGTCCATGGGGTTGCAAAGAGTCAGACACAACTGGGCGACTGAAGAACAAAAATTTAAAAATCAGCATGTAATAGCGAGGGTGGCAGTGTCTGATCTGATTCCAACAACTGGGGAATCGTGCAGTGTCCAAAAGGCTCACAGTTGCCTCATTCGTAAGTGACTGTAGTTTACAAGTAAGTGAAACTATTTTTTTCCCCTTCAGTATATGTGTATTATTTTTTCAAATGGTTACTAAAATTGTTAGGCTGTAAATACTTGTTTGGTGTTTTGGGTCTAACTACTCAATGAAAGGAACTATTGGGTATTTATTTTGGCATGGGGTTCCATGAAAAAAATTACACGCAACCTTGGGGTACCATGACCTTTGAGAAAGTCTGGGCACTTCTGGGCTAACTTTGAAGTGGCTGCTCCATCTTCCTTAAGAAGTGGCTGACATGCTCCCATCTCCAAGCCTTTGCATTCACTGTATCTCCATGTGGCATGTGCTTCCCTCAGACACCTGATTGACGAAATCCATCACTTGCAGGAAGTCTGCTCAGATCACACGTATTCACTGAGGCCTCCACTCATCATGCTCACCTCTCCAGCTCTCACCTACCCCTTCTTATTCTATTTTTCCACTATGCATACCACTTTTTAAGGCACTAAATTATTTAGTTGTTATTTTTATTATTGTCTACTCTCTTGCTAAGCTGTGTCATATGGGAAAAGTTCTTTATTTACTGACCTGAAATTAAAAAAAAAATGTTTGAAAGAGTACCTGGACACAGTTCTTTGTAAATATTTATTGAACTAGTGAAAAATTGTTGGTGGTATCTTAAGCCTGGTAAAGCCATATTTCCCATATATGTTTTTATACAAACAGTTTAAAACACTATACAGATAAAAATCCCTTAAGAATGAACTCTTCCTTGCTCAGAGATATTTTGTGGTTCATGCACTGGAAGAAAAGCTAACTGAGTCACATTGTTGTTGCTACTTAAATAAATTCCTGTGTTTTTACTTTATAGAGTGAGAAAGTAAATGAATCCAAAAGTTCTATTTTTGCTTTCTATAGTTCTTCATTCTTTAAGATTAGCTTAATATGTAACAAAGCTATACTTACACAATTCCTTTCATTATCTCCAGTAGATGCGATCTTTAGTTCTGTGAAAGAATTAAGTATCTGTGATGGTCACTTAAAACTTGAGACCTCTCTGAAGTTAAGAAAACCTCACAGAGGTGTCAGGACCGCTATAGTGAGGGTTGGAATCATTACAAAGAAATGAGGGAAGAAGGTCAGCTAAACGTGGTTGGATTCAAGGTGGAAAGATTCCATGTTGACTCAGTGTATCCATTTTCTACACTGCATGACACAGTACCACAAACTCCTCGGCTTAAAATAACACACGTGTGTGACCTCACAGTTGCTATGGGGTAAAGAGGCTGTGTATGGCTGCCTGAGCCCCCTCCCCAGGCCCTCACAAGGCAGAATGCCAGCTGGCTCACACTCTCAGGTGAAGGCCTGACCGGAAAGACTGGCTCCAGACCTGAACTCACTCCTGTGACTGAGTGGCTGGGGACCCTGCTTTCCAGTGGCTCTTAGCTGGGGCCCTCTTGGATCCGAGAAGCCGTGCGGTTAACGGCCGTGTGACTTTCTCCACATCTGGTTTCTGATCCGCACTTTCTCCCCTCTTGGGCCAGGCTGCGTGGCATGCAGAATCGTAATTCCCTGGCTAGGGATCCAGCCTGTGCCCCTTGAGCAGAGCCTTAACTGGACCTCCAGGGAAGTCCCTTCCATAGCTGGTTTCTAACACGGCTGGTTGCTTTCTTAAGGCCAGCCCGGGACTCTCGCTAAGACAGAATCATGTTACGTGATCGTGGGAGTGACAGCCCATCATGTTTGCTATATTTTATCATGCATTGTATACTCAAGAGGGAGGGATTTTACAAAGGCATTAGCATCAAGAAGTGGGCATTATTAAGGTCTGCCTGCTACATCAGGTGGCAGGAATGGAGCACTTCTTTATTTTCTGTAAGAATTCTGACTCCTGTTTACCACGTCAGCTCTGTATTAAACTAATGCCCTTTGCCTTGCCTGTATTCTCCAGCAAGAGCTGTGGAAAGGCTGCTAACTGTGCTCCTGGTGCGGGTTCATAGTGATGAAGCCCTTCAGCCCAGGCTGCTCTCTGTGTCCTCTGAGGCCCCCTGGGACCGCCTCTGCTGAGAGTTGCTAGCCCCCTTATCTGACAGGTGGTTCAGCTTTAGGCTCTTTGCTGCAGGAACTCTGTGTTGGCTAAAAAATAAAGGTTTGAAAATACATTCCCCTCTGTGAGTTTTAGGCTTCATTATTTTATGTTTATTTTTTTTTGAAGGTTAGTTGTTACATTTTTGATCTAATGAAGTACTGCCTTGGAAATCAGTGATAACATGTTGTATCTGGCAAAGCATATTTAGATATATTTAGATGATGGGACCTAACACATCACATACGTTTTCTTATCACAAATATAAAAAAATTACCTAAAAACTCAACAGCTTACCCCTGTTGCTGCTGCTAAGTCGCTTTAGTCGTGTCCGACTCTATGCAACCCCATAGACGGCAGCCCACCAGGCTCTTCTGTCCCTGGGATTCTCTAGGCAAGAACACTGGAGTGGATGCCATTTCCTTCTCCAATGCATGCAAGTGAAAAGTGAAAGTGAAGTCACTCAGACGTGTCCAACTCTTAGCGACCCCATGGACTGCAGCCCATCAGGCTCCTCCATTCATGGGATTTTCCAGGCAAGAGTACTGGAGTGGGGTACCATTGCCTTCTCCGAGCTTACCCCTATTCTTATCTAATTTGAACTGCTCATCTACTTTATTGCTAACAAATGATGCTCTCTTTCTGTCTAGACAGACTGCAGAAATAGTGGCGAGCAGCATGGTGGAGCTGCCTTGTAGCTACACTGGATCACCATGGAGACACACTAAATCTTCCTGTCTTTCCTCACTCTTAGAGTTTCTCAATAGTCTCATCCGTCAAACAGCCTTCAGTCCTTGGGAGAGTAGAGGAGGGGCAGATTGTTTTGTTCTCACTGGCTTAAGAAAAGTTTGGGCAAAAACGTGACTCAGGGCTGCAGGTAGATATTAAATGCATTTTAAATAACTACATTTTACTTAATTTGACCTTACATTTTCACTGAAATACAGTGTGCATTTTATTAAATATTGTTAACCAGCATCTTCAGAAAAACATAAGGATAGGGTTGCTTTGCTATTTGGCATTAGAGAATGAGAAACCAATACTGCTTTCTTGCATGAAGCTCTAAAAAGTGGGTTCATCATCTGATAAATTCTACTAATTATAAAACTGAATTTTAGAAAGAAAAGAAAAATACAAAGTAGTGATTTAACAAAATTAATCTGTTATTTTTACAATAAATATATAGTTTCAGTAATAAGAACAATTAAATGTTATTAATACATAAATTAAGCTATCAAAAGACATGTGCAAGCTATTTAGAAGTCAGAAAAAAGACATTTTTTGAGGTATTATGAAGTAAAATTTCACTGGGGATGAACACTGGAATGCTTTTCTCAAAGCTCATGAGAATCATAAATCCATGGAAACTGAGGAGTCTCATTTTGCATTGGTGAAAAAGAACTATGAGAAGCTTTACCTAAGGGTATGAATCTGCATTTATAAAAGCCATAACAATTTCATTCTTTTTAATCATCTCGCCTTTCTGTGGATTTCACTGTGAGTGAACTCTGTACCCATGGAAAGCCTATGATACATATTACCCAACAAGATAGTCAGGATTCAACTATTCTAATAAATCAATGAGGTGAGGTGAGGTGAAGTCGCACAGTCGTGTCCAACTCTTTGTGACCCCGTGGACTGTAACCTACTAGGCTTGTCCGTCCATGGGATTCTCCAGGCAAGAATACTGGAGTGGATTGCCATTTCCTTCGCCAGGGGATCTTCCCGAGCCAGGTATCGAACGCGGGTCTCCCAGGATGGAGGCAGATGCTTTAACCTCTGAGCCAATAAATCAATAAGTATCCTTAAAATATTTATCAAGCACTCTTAGTATCTCAGATGCCATGTATAAACACATGGGTTTTCCCCATGGCCTCCTAATTCAAGGTATCATGTCGTCTATCTCACCATTGATCGTCAGAATGCAGGAGTGTATGTATCTGCACATCCTCTTTAGAGGAATGTGGACTTTAATTTCTGAAGGTTTTGTAGGCTTGATGTAGACTTTATAGGTAAGAACAAGTTCTCACAGCCTTTTTAAGGTCGAGACTTCCTGTGCACATGCTGGGGGTGCTTTGTGAAGCCTGTCAGTGTCTGTGAGTTTATTGACAAACAGCTCAATGCCTGCTCCAGATGGGGACCCACATTGAGAAGGCACCATGTCTGCAACAGCAGCCCTTTAGCAGTGGTTCCCCAATTGAAGCTTCTATCAGAATCACTTGGAGGCCTTGTTAAAGCAGGTTGCTTCCCCACCCCCAGTTTCTGATTAAGTAGATCGGGCTGTGGGGTGTGAGATTCTGGCAGTCCACTCCAGGACTATTGCCTGGAAAATCCCGTGGACAGAAGAGCCTGGTAGGCTACAGTCCATGAGGTCGCAAAGAGTCAGACACGACTGAGCGACTTCACTCACTAATGACATCTTAGATGATGTGCAGCTGTTCTGAGAACCACATTTTGAGAATCGGTGACCTGGGGGGTCATTCTAAAGGAACCAGTCCACCCTAAAGGAAATCAGTCCTGAATATTCATCGGAAGGACTGATGCTGAAGCTGAAACTCCAATACTTTGGCCACCTGATGCAAAGAACTGACTCCTTGGAAAAGACCCTGATGCTGAGAAAGATTGAGGCGGGAGGAGAAGGGCATGACAGAGGATGAGATAGTTGGGTGGCATCACCAACTGGATAACGTGAGTTTGAACAAACTCTGGGAGAGGGTGATGGATAGGGAGGCTTGGCGTGTTGCGATTCATGGGTTCGTGAAAAGTCGGACACAACTGAGCGACTGAGCTTGCTGACTGCCTGACCTGGAGGGTCAGACCGTTAGCTAGTTTGATTAGGAGCTGGCTGCTTGCAGGGAGAACATGAGGAGAGGCAAGCTGTAAGGAAGACCTGAAATGAGAGTG
Organism: Madoqua kirkii; assembly: GCA_006408675.1. Lineage (NCBI taxonomy): Eukaryota > Metazoa > Chordata > Mammalia > Artiodactyla > Bovidae > Madoqua > Madoqua kirkii. The sequence goes on along the minus strand of SJYC01087277.1, from coordinate 1,138 downwards.
AGGACCCTGAGACCTGATACGAAATACTTTCTTAGGGGGTCCATGGCTGACAGTGCTCTTCGGAGCAGTCACTCCCTCCCCTTACCTGCGGCAAGAAACAAGAAATTGCTCACATGGGGAGGCAGTTATTGTGATTAGGGCCACAGGATTTGGAGTTAGCTGAGAACCGAGTCTGAATTCCTGCTCCACCTCATACGCCAGAGTAAGCCATTTCACCTCTTTAAAGAGTAGGTTCTCAAGAGCAACAGTGTGGTAGTCATCCATCCTTCCAAAGCAGCAGGGCCCCAGTGAAGGTAGCTCCTGCTGTCCTCCCTCTGCCCAGCCCTGGAACCAGGGCAGGGTTCACACAACCTGGCTTGGCCCCATGGCAGGGCAAGACCCTACCTGCAACCACCTTACGTTTTCAGCTTCATTGTTGTTGTGCAGTCAGTCAGTGTTGTCCAACTCTTTTGTGATACCACCGACTGTAGCCTGCCAGGCTTCTATGTCCTTTCTCCAGGCAAGAATACTGGAGTGGATTGCCATTTCCTTCGCCAGGGGATCTTCCCGAGCCAGGTATCGAACGCGGGTCTCCCAGGATGGAGGCAGATGCTTTAACCTCTGAGCCAATAAATCAATAAGTATCCTTAAAATATTTATCAAGCACTCTTAGTATCTCAGATGCCATGTATAAACACATGGGTTTTCCCCATGGCCTCCTAATTCAAGGTATCATGTCGTCTATCTCACCATTGATCGTCAGAATGCAGGAGTGTATGTATCTGCACATCCTCTTTAGAGGAATGTGGACTTTAATTTCTGAAGGTTTTGTAGGCTTGATGTAGACTTTATAGGTAAGAACAAGTTCTCACAGCCTTTTTAAGGTCGAGACTTCCTGTGCACATGCTGGGGGTGCTTTGTGAAGCCTGTCAGTGTCTGTGAGTTTATTGACAAACAGCTCAATGCCTGCTCCAGATGGGGACCCACATTGAGAAGGCACCATGTCTGCAACAGCAGCCCTTTAGCAGTGGTTCCCCAATTGAAGCTTCTATCAGAATCACTTGGAGGCCTTGTTAAAGCAGGTTGCTTCCCCACCCCCAGTTTCTGATTAAGTAGATCGGGCTGTGGGGTGTGAGATTCTGGCAGTCCACTCCAGGAC
>SJYC01087276.1:0-34409 GCA_006408675.1 Madoqua kirkii | reverse complement strand
TTGAAGCTTCTATCAGAATCACTTGGAGGCCTTGTTAAAGCAGGTTGCTTCCCCACCCCCAGTTTCTGATTAAGTAGATCGGGCTGTGGGGTGTGAGATTCTGGCAGTCCACTCCAGGACTATTGCCTGGAAAATCCCGTGGACAGAAGAGCCTGGTAGGCTACAGTCCATGAGGTCGCAAAGAGTCAGACACGACTGAGCGACTTCACTCACTAATGACATCTTAGATGATGTGCAGCTGTTCTGAGAACCACATTTTGAGAATCGGTGACCTGGGGGGTCATTCTAAAGGAACCAGTCCACCCTAAAGGAAATCAGTCCTGAATATTCATCGGAAGGACTGATGCTGAAGCTGAAACTCCAATACTTTGGCCACCTGATGCAAAGAACTGACTCCTTGGAAAAGACCCTGATGCTGAGAAAGATTGAGGCGGGAGGAGAAGGGCATGACAGAGGATGAGATAGTTGGGTGGCATCACCAACTGGATAACGTGAGTTTGAACAAACTCTGGGAGAGGGTGATGGATAGGGAGGCTTGGCGTGTTGCGATTCATGGGTTCGTGAAAAGTCGGACACAACTGAGCGACTGAGCTTGCTGACTGCCTGACCTGGAGGGTCAGACCGTTAGCTAGTTTGATTAGGAGCTGGCTGCTTGCAGGGAGAACATGAGGAGAGGCAAGCTGTAAGGAAGACCTGAAATGAGAGTGAGGACCCTGAGACCTGATACGAAATACTTTCTTAGGGGGTCCATGGCTGACAGTGCTCTTCGGAGCAGTCACTCCCTCCCCTTACCTGCGGCAAGAAACAAGAAATTGCTCACATGGGGAGGCAGTTATTGTGATTAGGGCCACAGGATTTGGAGTTAGCTGAGAACCGAGTCTGAATTCCTGCTCCACCTCATACGCCAGAGTAAGCCATTTCACCTCTTTAAAGAGTAGGTTCTCAAGAGCAACAGTGTGGTAGTCATCCATCCTTCCAAAGCAGCAGGGCCCCAGTGAAGGTAGCTCCTGCTGTCCTCCCTCTGCCCAGCCCTGGAACCAGGGCAGGGTTCACACAACCTGGCTTGGCCCCATGGCAGGGCAAGACCCTACCTGCAACCACCTTACGTTTTCAGCTTCATTGTTGTTGTGCAGTCAGTCAGTGTTGTCCAACTCTTTTGTGATACCACCGACTGTAGCCTGCCAGGCTTCTATGTCCGTGGGATTTCCCAGACAAGAATACTGGAGTGGGTTGCCATTTCCTCCTCCAGGGGATCTTTCTGGATCAAGGATCAAACCCGTATCTCCTGCACTGGCAGGTAGGTTTTTTACCACTCAGGAAGCCGCTCTGGTAAAGAATTTGCCTGCTAGTGCAGGTGACGCAGGAGCCTCAGGTTTGATCCCTGGGAGGGAAAGATCCCCTGGGACAGAAAATGCAACCCACTCCAATATTCTTGCCTGGAAAATTCCATGGACAGAGGAGCCTGGAGGGCTACAGTCTAGGGGGTTGCAAAGAGTCAGACACTACTGAAATGCACACTCACATGCAGAAAGCTTTTCAGCTGGGGCTCTTTAAAAAGAAACAGACTAACAAGAGACAATTGGCTAACATGCAGTGCGTGTCCATTATGAAGAGTAACTCAGAAGATGGCTTAGAATTCCGGCTTACATAGAGTCTTCAGCGGAGAACAGCACATTTGTGGAGAAGTGACAAGACAGAGGAAAGTGATTTTAGGCTTCCAAGGACTGCAGACTGGGAAGGTAAGTATCTGGGAGGGAACGAATGAGTAAGGTTTGTGCACAGGTTCCTCAGGTGGGGTCTCTGGGCTGGTAAGTTAAAGCAGAATTTAAATCCTGCTTTTAGGCAGGAAAGGGGGAAGGATAGAGGGAGTGTTTCTTGCGTTTGCTATTGCCCAGTGGCCTTCAGCTTGAAATTATTTTCTGTATCAAAGAGGTATATTTTGGGGTGACATATCCTGGTTTCCTTCAGCCATATAGATATTCTGCTAAGAGCAAGGGGTGAGAACCAGTGGGGAGACAAAAATGAAGGGATGGTTAGAATTTGTTGGCGCCACAGCCCCATTGGTGCCATCTGCTGTGGTGGCAGCATCCAGGGGTGAAGGCCCCTACCTGCAGCCAGAATTGCTCCACGCCTTCACCTCCGCCAGGATTTTGCCCACATGTCAACTTCAGGTGACGTCTTCCCGAAACTGTTCTTATTAAAGGAGCAGCCCGCCTATCCCAGAACTCCCTCTCCCCATCCTAGCTTTAGTTTTTATTTTAGCATCATCTGCTATCTTTTTTTGTCTGCCTCTCCTGTTAGAGGTTGAGTTTCATGAAGGAAGAAAATTCGGCTCTTGTTCACTGTTGTATCCCAATGCTCAGAATAATATCTGACACACAGTAGTGCTTGATAAGTATTTACTGAATGAATGAACACTGTAAGCCTGTGATATTCTCCAGAAATTCACTCTTTGCCTAAGAGAGCTAAAATTTATTTGTTGCTTGTAGCTTTTGACTCCGACCAATACAGACAGCTATTATTATGAAATTTTTGGTAGTTTTTAGTTACTTTAAAAATCTTTCCATTCTACTTTCACGTAGAAAAAGTGTCAGCCAAGAATGTTTGTTATTAACCAGGATTTGGTGAGATGCAAATATGAAATAGCTTCGTTTCTTATCTCCTTTTTTCCTTTTTACCATCAAACATGTGTTGCCAAGTCTTTTCCATCTCAACAGTGTCTCGGGCAGATTTTACTGCTTCCTGGACACTTTTGGGCATAAAATTCCAGGCCAGCTTAATTTAATCAGGCTAAAACCTCAGCCTCATCCCCAGTAGAGAATTCTCCTCTGCCAGGTTTGGCTTGGGTCCCCCGAGTCCTGTGTTGGTGAGGAGCCGGGCTTGCTCCTTGTTTCGTTCTGAGCCCCCTTTCCTTCCCTCTCCTGGGGCTCCTCTTTCTTCTAGGTTTGGGAGGAAGAATGGAGGAAGGGGCACGTGTCTCCTGTTTGAGAATGCTGTTTCATCCTTGGCTGGCCATGTCCTCTGTATGGCTGTTATCAAATGACAATGCTTTTATTGCCCAGTAGGCTGCCCTTTGGCCACACAGCTCAAGTCTGCCTGGCTCCCACGGGGTCTGTTTGACTCAGAGGAGGTGGGGGGCAGACCACTACATTGCCACTCCTTTCTTCAGCCATCATCTTCCCACAACTAATTCCTTGTATTCTTTACTGAAAAGGTCTCAGAGGCAGATCAAGAAGTCCATGAATACATGGCGTCCGGCTGGGGAATGGATGTCCGGTGTTCTTTGCAGCCACTGCTCATTTCTCAAATCCTACACCACTTGGCTCTGGGGCAGGAGAATAGCCTTGTCCTCAGAGCAGAGTGGAGCAGCCGTGGGCCTTGTGCCAGGATTTCTTTTTCATGTTTTAAAGCCCTTTGTTTGGCTATGTGTTTGTGTGTGTGGATTTTTATTGGGGTGGCATTGTTTATAATTTTATATGAGTTTCAGTTGAGCAACATTGTATTTGGGGCTCTTATACGCCACAGTGAGCACCACTTTTGTGCTCACGATCAAATGTTCAGTTTTCTTCCAGTACCGTAGAGCTGACCCCCTTTGCTCTCTCATCCTCCAGCTACCCACCTTCTTATCAGGTAACCACTACCGTTTTCTCTATCTATGTGTTTATTTTGTTAATTATTATTTTTTATATTCCACAAATGAGTGAAATCATACAGTGTTTGTCTTTTCCATCTGGCTTATTTCAATTAACATAATACCCTCAAGGTCCATCTGTAACAAGTGGGACGCTTTCATCTTTGTAAACTTATGCCTTTTTTTTTTTAGGCCTCTCTATTCACCTTGCAGGATCTTGGTTCTCTGATTTAAGCTGGACCCCTGAGAGTGGAAGTGTGGGTTCCTAACCACTGGCCTGCCAAGGAATTCCTGATGCTAGTATTGCTTACTATGAGCACGATTGCTAATTTGGATGGGAAAATTCTTTGCTGTGCAGGGCTCTCCCTTATATTGCATTGATCTTTAACATTCTTGGATCCTGCCCATTAAATGCCAGTAACATTCCCCAAAATGCCTCCTCACATTTTCAGCCTCTACTTGGCTGGAGAACCACTGCTAGGCCAACAGCTCAGTAACCCGCAGGAATTCTAGAATTTCCAACCTGTTACTTATACAGGATGGTGGGAGTGGTGGGTGATGGCTGGCAGTTCCCTTTAGAATGTGGGGGTTCTTAGTACCTATTATCCTCAGCTGTGGGCTGCAGTTGATATTCTGAGAGGAGAGAGAGCCTGTTAATATCGTTTTACAGCCAGCTGGCAGCATGTCTCCAGATCACAGTGTAAGATGTGCTATCTTTTATTTCTTTTGTGTCTCTGGTCCCCTCCTAGTATGCATGTTCCCGTCTGTCTCAGTCAGAAAAGCTGCCCCTTTACGATCTCCTTCTTCTGAATGTTTCTGGAGTACTCTCACTCTGGCACAGTGTATTTCCTACTATCTTCTTTAAATGGAAATCTTATCCGAATCCTAGCAAATTATTTGTGATATGTGTAATTAAGGATGTAAAAAGTAAAAGCTAATGGTTTATATTTGGTTGAGACATGAATGGCCATTCTTGGAGGTTAAAAATGATTGAATATGAGCATTTTGTGTAATTCAGTCTAATTATGGTAGTCAACTTCACACCCAGTTTGAACGCAACTACAAGGCTTATCATAAACCAGTAGTGATTGTGACAGCAATTGAGACGTTACGTTCCTCAAAGGAGAGACGGCCTCAGATTTTATCCCTGTTCCCTGGGAGTCAGTAGCATCTGAAGAGCACAGGGAATAGAAAGGGAGCAAGCCCCTCAGGAGGTTGCGTTCTGCAGGTCCAGAGTGCGTTCACGTGTGTGCTCTCCTTTGCTCAAGCCTGTCCTCTAATGGAATCCTGACTCAACGGACGTGAGTGTGAGCAAGGTCTGGGAGCTGGAGATGGAGCAGGAAGCCTGGTGTGCTGCAGTCCATGGAGTTGCAGAGTTGGACACGACTGAGCAACTGAATCAAACTGATTCTCTAATTAGGCTAAATTCTTAAAACGTTCAAATAATAAGGAAATACCTTGTTGTGATAGTGGCTTTACATACTTTGGTTTCAGAGATATATATATATATAGTTTTTATGACTTTTGACGTAGGTGATCAAAATGGAGTTGAAATATTGGTGTTGATTTGAAGACAAAAAGAATCTTTTGTGGGTAACGATAAAAGAGAGAAATTAGTTAATAATAATTTAAAATCCTCAGACTTATTTTTCAGTATCGACAAATAAGGAGATCTCCCTCATTATTCTTGTAGGGCTAACCCATGGAATTCCATTGACATGGATTTTTCAAGGAAAGTCAAGCTCATTCATAATGTGAATGAAAACGTTGTGTCCATGCATGTGAATGTGAAGAATGTGCCCTAGTGCGTAGAGCCCTTTGAAGCTGAATGCTATGTAATATGTACATGGGGATTGTTCAGCTCTCTCTTTCTTCTGCAGAGAGGAAGGCATGAGAATCCTGGTGCTGTGTCCTTTATTCTCCTCGCCCTGGAAGAATCCACCCTGTCACATGGATCGGTTTGCTTTGAATCCCGTCTGTTTAACTGCGGTAATCATTTTTGCTGACCCTCCTTCCTGAGTCTCCTTCTTGAGGAGCAGTCTCGGATCTCTGCAACTCTGCCTCAGCCTCAGTCTGCTTTAGTATCTCAATCCTGGATGTTTTAGGGGTTATTTAGATAACCCCTAAAACGTCCTGGAAAATGCTGGGGGAAAGAGGTCAAGAAATGCTGGGCTAGTCTCAGCCAGAGACTTGTGTTCATCACAGCTTAAAGGAAAGCATTATATTTAATTATATTCCCATTGGCATGCCTCTGTCTCTTGGATGTGATAATTAATGTGTTTGGCACAGAACAAGCAGTCAATAACTGTTGATTTTCATCTGTCTTTAACTAATGACTTTTGACCTGAAAAGATGCTTTAGAAAAATACTAGGTAACTCAGTTTTAGCCATGATGATGTTGTAATGACCTGTGCTGACCTAATGTCCTTGCTTCATTTGGTGGCTCAGATAGTATAGCCAAAATACAAATGTGAGAACTCTCTAAATCAAGGCTGATACCTCCAATGACAAGACTGTTGTCAAGGTGCTTGGATGGAAGTGACTTTTATAGTTGTACCTTATCTTGGATTAACTTTCATAATACAGGCCACATCACATGATCTCAATATTAGAGGTAAGGATGCACTGTGATGAAGCTTCCTACCAATTTTCCAATGTTTGCCACTCCTCAAAGCTATTTTCTCAGTTTCACTGCTGCTGCAGTTGCTACTGTTTACCTGGACTTTCTTTTTCTAATTAATTTATTGTAATTGGAGGCTGATTACTTTACAGTGTAGTGGTTTTTGCTGTACATTGACGTGAATCAGCCATGGGTGTACATGTATCCTCCATCCTGAAGCCCCCTCCCACCTCCCTCCCCATCCCAACCCTCGGGTTTGTCCCAGCACACCGGCTGTTTATGCATTGACCCTGGACTGGCCATCTATTTCACATATGGTAATATACATGTTTCATTGCTATTCTTTAAAATCATCTCAAATCAAATCATCCCAGCCTCGCCTTCTGCCACCTGGACTTATTGAAGACATTCTTCTGAAACCCAAGAAATAACTTTTGCATGACTGCATGTAGTCAGGATGGTTGTGACGGTATCAAAGTTTTTTGCTTTGAACCAGTTTCCTTCAACAACAAACTGTTCTGCTGCCCCCTTGGAATGATGAAACTTCTTCATAAATGGTATATCAAACATATAATGTTTTAGCAACATCAGCTATCTCGAGGCAGACATGATTTCTGATCGACAGCTCTGGGGAAGGGCCTTATTTATAGCCGAATTTTAGGTTTAAGGTTTTTAAAAAAATGTTTTTAAGTCCCTGCCAAGTCGAGTGGGTCCCTGGTAAACATTTGCTGAATCAATGAGGGGATGAATTGTGGCAGGCATCACCATATGTTAATTGAGATTCTGTATTTGAAATGGACAGTTCTGTATCCTGTGCACTGTCTATACGAGACCCTTGACCAGTTTCTGGATGTTGCCTGAACTTTGTCTGCTGTGCCTATGGTCACTCCATTTCCTCCATCTTGACTGCCCTTTCCATCGCTACTAAAATTCTATCCACCCGTCAGCCTGCATCAAATGCTATTGTTTCCCTAAAGCCTTCTTGGCTTTTTCTATCACCCAGAGGAAAATATTAGTAACTATCTCAAATGGTTGTCATGGTACATTTGCTTGTTTTTTTTTTTTTTTTTTGTCTTAAAGCACTTTTCTTGGGTAATAGTAAAATGTATACATACATAGAATCTCTTTCATTTTAGAACTTACGTTCTCTAAGAATAGACTGTGTTGTGTTTGTCTTTGTACCTCAGACACACACACACTTTAGTGTTAGTTTCTCAATCTTTTTTGTTATATGAATAAAATTTACAGGGAATTAACTTTTCTTTCTATATTGTAATACCTATCTGTTCCCCATCCTTCATAGAAAATTTTGACAAAAATGCTGAAAAATTGAAAAAGTGTCAAGACTTGATTTTCACTGAAGTTTTAAAGTCACTGGTAGAAATGTAAAGGAAGACAATGGACCAGGCTCTGGGAAAACTAGGTTTTTAAAAGACATTGAGCAGATAAACTTGTTTTGATTGGTTGGGTGGGGATGAACAAAATCACTGTAAGAACCATTGATACGTAGTCTAAAAACCTAGGGAGTTAGGCTGTGTTATACAGCCTGTTTCTTCTGTCAAGAGTGAAATATTTATTAATATCGTTTTCTAGTTTAGAATTCAGCACGTGGTTCTCAAGTAGTCCCCAGATCATTTATTTAACTCATTAACTCAAAGCAGCAGCAACAGAAATAACATTAGAATATTATTTCTAGTTTGGGTAATAGATGGAACAAAAAATGATGATCAGGGGCTTAGCCTGGAGTGGGGGTGGAACGGTAACCTCAGAAGCTGGAGCCAAGGTGTGGAAGGCTGCAGCTCTTTCTGTTTTACTGTTATTCCAGGCAGGTGGCTGTTTGGGCTGATTATTTATAGATAAATCGCAGTGTGATAACCAGTTTCCCGCGTGGAGCCTCGGGCATTGAAGTTGGGATGAAATAGGCCTGACATTGCAGGTTTCCCCGAGCCGTGGGCAGGAACTGCAGGGCAGCCGTGCAGTATTACCCCCTCCCCCTCCTGATTTTCCCTTCGATACCATTTTCCCAGAGGGGTTTGCAAAACATTCATTCATTTTAAAAGGTGTTACGGTAAATTCCCTAGTGGAAGCTTTCTTTCTGGCACAGACAAGTATTATAACCTGCAGAAATCTGGGTTACTGACTTGGAAACCAAATAATTGAGGATGAATGAATGGACAAGAAGCTGCTCATAAAGGGAATCCCTTCTGACTGCATCTTTCATGCTGCAGGACATTAGGATGCAGGCGAGGCCGCCCATGGGTTTGGGTTGCCAGGTAACCAGAGTATCCACAGATTTCCATTTTTACTTTATTTCTGATTCAGGAAAGCTGTGGTTCTTTATGCAGAAGGTTAAAGAACTGCCCCCACTCTCCAAACACAGACACCCTCCTTCTCATTAAGGTTGAACCAATCACATTCATTCTTGGTGGCTAATGTGTTTCAAGGGACACAATTGTTCTTAAAATCTAACGTGTCAGAGTTTGGTAAGGTAACAGAGTTCCTGCTTGGCAGCCAGAGGGAAACCCCATGCTTTCTGGAGGGGGAAAGGAGGAGCAGGGGAGTGGGATTAATCCCAGCCATAGTGGGTTCATCCTGCATTTTCAGCAATTCAAGCTCTTCTGCCTGCTTGCTGTGAATTTTCCTTGAAAACACCCAAAACTTACTAGGGAAATTCTCCCAAATTGCTTGATTTTATTTCCCTTAAAACTCTATTCTTTAGCCATCCTTTTCTAAAAGAAGAACCAGCTTTTATAATGGGTAATTTAGCAATATGGTAAAACCAAAAGGGACTGAGTTCTCACTCTTTTATAGAGAAGGAATATGGGGATGAAAAGTCTTAGGTTAAGCAGTTTTCTCCCCATTTTGTGGAGAGGTAGCCAAACGAATGGCTTTTGAAATTTTATGGAGCAAAAGCTAAACAAGCTTGCAGCCCAACATGTGATTAAAAGTGAGCTCTTTGGATAGTTTTTATGCCTTTAAGGTTGTATGTGGCTGGGTGTGTGTGTGGGTGTGTGTGAGGGTGGCATGTACAGTTGAGGTTCCGGTGTGTGTTAAGCGATATAATCCCTCTCTGAGAATACCTGACAGGAGGCTTACAGTAACACCCTGCTTTGAGGATGGCACTAGCATAAGGCCCAGCAGTGCAAGGGGACTAGTATTTTCCCGTAAGGGAACAGTGCTCTAGGCCAGCGGTGCAAGGGGACTAGTATTTCCCCGTAAGGAGACAGTGCTCTAGGCCAGCAGTCCTCAAAATTTTTGGCACCAGGAACTGGTTTCATGGAGGATTATTTTTTCACCAGCTGAGGCTAGGAGCCTAGCTCTGGGATGATTTAAGGCTTGGGGTGAGGCCCTGGCTCTGGGATGATTCTAAGTCCGTTACATTTATTGTGTACTTACTTTATTATATCATCTCCACCTCAGACCATCAGGCTTTAGATCCTGTGGCTGTGGACACCTGCTCTAGCAAACATCCAGAGAGAAGCTTCTCAAGCTCTACTTCTTGAGAATTAGTAGAGCTGGGAAGACAGATCTTCAGTCTCCCCTTTTTCAATGCTTACTGCATGGGAAATTTGTCCTTTAAAATCTCAGTCATTCTTCTAAGCTCCGATGGGATGAAGGCCAAAGCAAAATGAGCCTTGTTCTGACTAGATGCATTTAGCACTTTGGATAATTAACTGTTGATGGATCAGTGAGAGCATTTTCTGTTAGCAAAAGACCCGGCATTTAGAAGATTTGACTAAAATAAGCAGAGCACAATAGCTTAGTGTTTAGTGGAATTCTTCAAGTCTGTAATAACCATCTGTAAATTTCATTTTGTTTGAATTAGCAAAGCCTGCTAACAGACAATAAGTGACACCAGTGGTTGGGCATTTTGAAATGCTTTTTGCCCTCGGTCCTTTAATGTTCGGGATGCTTCTTGGGTTATTTATAAATTACAAATGGGGGGGCCCCTGCAATTTCATGATTTTAATGTGGGACAAATAACAGTATATTACAAAATGTTATTTCTCCCTCGGCATTTCTACAGAGATGAAGTCTGACTAAGGTGAGCATCAGGAGTCATAGACGGGAAAAAGACATCAAAAAAACTAAAACACGTCCTGAATGGTACTCCAGGCTGGGTACATCGCCTAGTCCTCTAGGTAAAGGGAGTGATGAATGATAACTGTGCTTACTTCTATGTGTTTGTCTATATCTGTAGGTATGTAGTTATATATACTTGTAGGCACAAATATGAATATGTAATCACATATACAAATCTCATTTTTAGTGTGAGTGGATCCCACCACATTCTCCTCTACTCTTTTTCAAGGCTTTTGTTCAGTTCAGTTACTCAGTCGTGTCTCTTTGCGACCCCATGAACCGCAGCACGCCAGGTCTCCCTGTCCATCACCAACACCCCAAGTTTACCCAAACTCTTGTCCATTGAGTCGGTGATGCCATCCAACCATCTCATCCTCTGTCATCTCCTTCTCTTCCTGCCATCAATTTTCCCCAGCATCAGGGTCTTTTCAAGGCTTGGATTCCATTAAAACCAGGGAACCGGAGTCCCCCGAGTTGGTCCTCCCGTAGTCATGTCTATCTTCTGGAGAGGCCAGGTCAGCTGGTGCAGATACTTCTAAGCCTCTAGTGTGTTCTCAGTGTGATTTACTGGAATGTGAGAGGCAAGGTGGGGGTAGGGAGAAGAGACTCATGGGAGTCGAAGGATGGCTCCTGACGGGAGGTGGACATGCTGCCCTAGAGGGAGGTGAAACTCCAGAATCAGAGTGTGCAGATCTAGAGGCTAGAAAGTGGCTCCTACGCAGACTGACTCCACTGGCCCACCCTGGTTTTCAGAACTCCCCGGCTAGACACACTGGAAAGGCTGCTTAGAAAAATGAAGAGGTTTTCCTCTTCTGTTCCTCCAGTGTCTCCCAGTCACCTCGATGGCCACGCTACACTTGCTGTACTGCTGACACTCTTCTTCCTAAGAGAAAAAGAAAGGGTGACTAACGTTCGTTCAAGGGTGGGTACCTTGTCAGTTCAGTTCAAAGTGTCCCCTCCCCCTTTGGGGCTCAAATCAGCAGAGAAATGGTCTTATTTAGAGTTTATTCGTGATTCCTGAGAAGCTGAATGTACAGTTTCACAGCATGTCGATGTTGTCTGCAGGCTGTCAGATCCGGCTATGCTGTGTTCTCAAGGATGCTTTTAAACTTGCACCTGTCTCTTCTGCCAGTAATAGGATTTATACTCACAGAATTTTTTGACTTATTTATATGTATTATGTTGTTTATGCTGCTAAGTTGCAAAAATGGTATTTACTCTGCAGTGATTTATAATCTCCTGCTGCCTTTTAAAAGCAGTCTCTGGTTTTGATTTAATGTGAGACTTATTATTTACGAATAAAATCACCGAGAGGAACCAAAGATATTTACAGCATTTTTGTGTGGGTCGCCTTCGTGTCTGGTTTCCTCAGCAAGCTCTTGGTTCAGCGTGTGTGCCTGGGGTAGAGACGGATGCTGAAGAAAAGTGCTAATTGAAACCCCAGTGACTTGGATGATGTCAGAGAGCTCTTTCCTCTTAGAAAAAAAGATTTCTCAGCCCGAAAGCTTTCAGAAGCCCTCTATGCCCTATGTCCCGTGTGTGCATGAAGGTAGGGAAGGAACAGTGAGGCAAATGAGGCAAGGATCTCTTCTCCCCGTGCGCACACAAGGAGCCCTTGCAGGTACCTTCCGAGTACGCTGTCTCACAGTGGGGCAGACCCCTCAGGGATGATCAGGAAGGGGGAACCTGCAGAAGAGCCAGAGAACCATGTTCTAGGGAGCATGGTACTTCTCAGGAATCACAAAATCTGTGTCAGAAATTATCATTTATCATTAAACTATTTATAAGGTAGAGAAGAGTATTTTGAGCTTCATTTGAAACTGTGGAAACAAATATAAACAGTCTGAATATTATGTCAACTGGAGTAAAAAAATTCCATTTTCTTATAAATTACCTCAAGTTTAGGATGAGAGCACATGCTTTAGGGTCTTCAGCAGCTGAATGAGGCTTTTCAGGTTATTAAAAGCAGAAAGAAATATGGTGCATCTCTTTGTATTTAAAGGTACAGAGTTGACTTTGCAAGAGCAGTTGGTCAGTGGTTACCTCTTTAATTAGCTTTTCCCATGGATCCTTAATCTTTCTTCTGCTACTTCCTTCAAAAGCAATGACATTGCATGTTGGAGAAGAACATATGAGAGGGATCTTTCTTATTTTTATACTTTAAGCTTAGAGAAGGAAGGTGTCAATTTTTTAAATAAAAATCGTATATTTAATCACAAAATTTTGCAGTCTCATGACTGTGCTATCTAGAGATTTTTCAAAGTCTTGACTGGAGTACATGCAGTGATTAGGAGGTATTACTAGGTTAATTAGAAGCTGCTCCTCTTAATGATTCAAAATTGTTCAGGAGAGAAAATTGCTAGAGAAGGGAGAGTTCAGGGAGAGGATTTGTCTTTGAAAGCTGCTCTCCCATGAAGGCCGTGATATTGTGTTGTAACAAGATGTGTCTGTGTTCTTGTTAGGCATGATCGTTATGCCTGCTTTGTAACAGCTGTGTTACGCGAATGGCAATATATTAAGAAAATTTTCACTAATTGACTAAATTAAAGCTAGAATACTAAACCAGCTTTGACCCTGACATGTGACTTAGTTCCCTTGGTGTTCAGCCCTGGCCAGTGCTCATTCTGTTTCTTGAACGGATGTCTCCTGGTGGCTTTTGCTGGGCTTTGTGGCTGGTCTGCATGCCCTCTGCATGGTTTAACACCACGTGCATCCCGATGGCTTGAAACCACTTTTCCAGCCCAGACCTTCCTCCTGACCTGCTGATCCATGAATATGACTGATCCCTCATGCACCTCTCAGACTCAGTGTTCCCAGCTTAACTTCGTATTCCCCTGCCTTCAGATCTGCTCTCATTTCAGTAGAAATAAGTGTATCAACTTTGGTTTCTCTCCCTTCCACATCCAACAGACCATGCAGTCGTCACCTCCTGTAGAGTTTGAATTTACGTCTCTTTCAGACACGTTCTCCCTCTTGAGTTCTGCCAGTGCTACTGTCCATTCCTTGTTGCTTGGAAGGCTGCGACCCCTGGCCAACCAGTACGGCCCCTGGAGCACGACTGTTCCTCTGGCCCCTTTCTTGCTTTCCTCCATACAGTGAAAATAACTAGTACACACAGCCTGGCCTTGCGGATGTGGTTTATTGTCTGTGAACTGGCTTGGAGTCCTCTGGAGAGGCGACAGAGATCCAGGGCCCTGGGACTCGTCTCACACGTTGGCAGTTCCCGTCTGGGGCTTTCTTCTGAGCGGTTCAACAGAGTTGCCTGCTTGCCTATGAGTTTTACCTGCAACAGTTGTGCTTCATATTTCATAAAGGCTGTGGCTTTTTCCTTCTTTAGCACCTGTACAACTGTTCCTTGGAGTAACTTTGGATAATCCACAGGGCCAGCTAAGGTCCTTCCAGATGGTTAGCTTCTGTGACCGAAGGGTAAGAAGGAGGTGCTCCCTCCTTCCTACATCTCTGTAATGCTGGGTGCAGTTGACCAGCCTCTTTTCTTCTTGTCTTCTCTTTCATCCTCTTCTCTTCCTCTTCCCACCTCCCTTTCTCCTTCTTCCTTTCCTACACCCCCTTCCTCTCCCTTCCTCCCCCTCTCCTCCTGTTGACACTGTTGCCTCTTCACCTTGCCCTCCTCCTCTCTGCTTGCCCTCTCCTCCTCACTTATACTCCATACACTTTTGTTTTATGTTCTTGGCAGAGGCCCTTTTGGAGGGAGTGTGTGTTTACTCATTTCTGAGATGCTTTTAGTTTTTCCCTTTTTGTGTGCTTTACTGTAACGTCCATCTTTCTCTTACTTTCTGCTGTTAAATACTGTGTACTCTGTAATTTTCTGTTTAATTGGCCTCCACTTTTATCTTCTATTACCTCATCACTTCAGATCCTCTTTTTCCTGTGCTGTTAATAATTGACTTCCTGGCTTGAGGTTTGCATCCCCCCCCTATTTCATAGCAAAAGCCATCTTTCTGAATTGCAGACCTGCTTCGGAGGCTCTTTATGTGGTATACAAGCGCCTTTATCCCTGGACCCTCCTGACTCTCGCCAACATTCTTTCTTGCGTTGACTTTCTTTGAAACTTATGCTTCAGCCATGAAGAGATATCTGTGGCTCCTGTGGTTTAACGGCTGGTGTGCTCTTTCTGGAGCCCCTGGTACACAGGCTTTCCCTGTCTCTGCAAAGCTCTTGGCTCTTCTCCACTCCACCCATTTGCCTTAAATACACCTACTTAGTTTTCATAAGTAATCTCAAGTATGAGTTCAAGCATCTTTGTCTTAAAGACTTTCCTGCTTTTGCTTCTCCCACAGTAGAATTGACCACTTTCCCGTGTAAGTCCCCACTCTACCTTCTTCTCAAGAGTTTTCAGGAGCAGCACTGAACTTAATGAAATCTTAATAGAATCTCTTCATGACCCCTGCTATGTCCCAGGCTCCGTTCTGAGCAATTTCCACAAACCGCTTACCTGGTAACTTATCTGTCTGTTTATATGGACAGGGAATGTCTTAATAATATTTTAAAGTTATTAGCTTTCAATAATATGAATAAAAGATGCAATCAGAGGAGAAATGTCCATTCTTACCACAAATTTTAACTGCTTGTTTGCTCTGCATGCCATCTGCTTTCGTTTCTGAGGCCTATCCCTCTGGAGCTCTCTCTCTCTTTCTCAGGGACTCCTTTATTTATTTATTTTTTAAATAATTATTTGCTTTCTTTTGTGCATCTACTTCAGTAGCAGTATTGCCAATTTTCAGATCATAGCTTTCCAAGCGACTAACTGTGTCTTTGTACTTTAGTAACTTTATTTCTAAAACGCTGATATTTTGATAATTAAAAGAGCAATTCCTCTCCATTGCTTCCCTGCAAATAGGTCCATCAGTACCATCTTGCTAGATTCCATACATGTGTGTTCAATATTTGTTTTTCTCTTTCTGACTCACTTCATTCTCTACAATAGACTCCGGTTCATCCACCTCCTTAGGACTGACTCAAATGCATTCTTTTTTTAAGGCTGAGTAACATTCCATTGTGTATAGTACCACAACTTCTGTATCCATTCATCTGCTGATGGACATCTAGGCTGCTTCCACGTCCTAGCTAGGGTAGCAAGTGCTGCAATGAACACTGGGGTACGTTGCTTCTCTGTCAGTTGTGGTTTTCCCAGAGTGTGGAGATGTAGACGTAGAGAGCGGACCTGTGGACCCAAAGTGGGAGGGGGCTGCTGCTGCTGCTTCTGCTCAGTCGCGTCAGTCGTGTCCGACTCTGTGCGACCCCACAGATGGCAGCCCACCGGGCTCCCCCGTCCCTGGGATGCTCCAGGCAAGAATACTGGAGTGGGTTGCCATTTCCTTCGAGGGAGGGAGAGGGTGAAACAAATTGAGAGAGTAGCATGGAAACATGTATGTTACCATATGTGAAATAGATAGATAGCCAGTGGAAATTTGCTGTGTGACACAGGGAGCTCAACCCAGTGCTCTGTGACAACCTAGAGAGGATGCGGTGGGAGGTGGGAGGGAGGCTCAAGAGGGAAGGGGCATTTGTATACCTGCGGCTGATTCATGTTGATATATGGCTATGGCAGAGACCAGCACAAAATTGTAAAGCAATTATCTTGCAATAAAAAATTAACAACAAAAAGGAGCAATATCAGAAAGTATGTGAAACAGTCCCTGATATAATGTAAATGTTGAACAAATGTTAGTTATCAGATTGTAAAAACTTATTTGCAGCAGCATATGAAATGCCTTTTCATCATGTGTTACCAAACATACTGTGGGCTGTTGTCCCCATCCAGCTACCGGCCCATTTTCATCTGTACTTCCTAACAAATTATGATAAAGAGTTTCCTATATTTGCTGTCTTGCTCTCATTCTCCTCCTTAACTCATTGAAATGAGGCTTTTATCCAAACCACGCTAGTGAAGCAGACCTTATAACATGAACTGAGGTCCCCAGTGATTGACAACATGTCAGTCAATTGCCAGTTCTCTCTCTTTGTCCCAGTTGACTTCTTAAGAGCAGTTGACATGGTTGGTGATTCCCTCGTTGAAAAAGTTTCTTCTTTAAACTTCTGGCACATGGGAAGCCTCATCCCCTCCACTCTCGGGGCCGCTCTCTTTGCTGCTGGCCCCCTCCTGTTCTTTCCTCTACCAGACCCCTGAAAGTGGGCATCCTCCAGGGCTCAGCCTTGGTCCTGCTCTTTTATCTGCGTTCTCTTTCAACCTCATCTGACCTGGTTCCATAGCTTCATTTCAGTTCGTCGCTCAGTCATGTCTGACTCTTTGCAACCCCACGGACTGCAGCATACCAGGTCTCCTGTCCATCACCAACTCGCAGAGTTTACTCAGACTCATGTCTGTTGAGACGGTGATGCTATCCAAACATCTCATTCTCTGTCGGCCCCTTCTCCTCCACTTTCAATCTCTCCCAACATCAGGATCTTTCAGATTAGTCAGTTCTTCCCAGTAGGTGGCCAGTGTATTGAAGTTTCAGCTTCAGCATCAGTCCTTCCAATGAATAGTCAGGACTGATTTCCTTTAGGATGGACTGACTGAGTCTCCTTGCAGTCCAAGAGACTCTCAAGAGTCTTCTCCAACACCACAGTACAAAAGCATCAATTCTTCAGTGCTCAGCTTTCTTTAGAGTCCAATTCTCACATTCATACATGACTACTGGGAAAACCATAGCTTTGACTAGACAGACCTTTGTTGGCAAAATAATATCTCTCCTTTTTAATATGCTGTAAGAAATGGAGTAGCCATCATGGTCAACAAAAGAGTCCAAAATGCACTACTTGGATGCAGTCTCAAAAATGACAGAATGATCTCTGTTCATTTCCAAGGCAAACCATTTAATATCACAGTAATCCAAGCCTATGCCAGAACCAGTAACACTGAAGAAGCTGAAGTTGAACGGTTCTATGAAGACCTACAAGACCTTTTAGAACTAACACCACAAAAAAGATGTCCTTTTCATTATATGGGACTAGAATACAAAAGTAGGAAGTCAAGAAACACCTGGAACCACAGGCAAATTTGGCCACGGAGTACAGAATGAAGGAGGGCAAAGGCTAATAGAGTTTTGCTAAGAAAATGCACTGGTCATAGCAAACACCCTCTTCCAACAACACAAGAGAAGACTACACATGGACATCACCAGATGGTCAACAACGAAATCAGATTGATTATATTCTTTGCAGCCAAAGATGGAGAAGCTCTAAGCAGTCAGCAAAAACAAGTCTGGGAGCTGACTGTGGCTCAGAGCATGAGCTCCTTATTGCCAGATTCAGACTTAAATTGAAGAAAGTAGGGAAAATCACTAGCCCATTCAGGTGAGACCTAAATCAGATCCCTTATGATTATACAGTGGAAGTGAGAAATAGATTTAAGGGACTAGATCTGATAGAGTCCTTTATGAACTATGGATGGAAGTTCGTGATATTGTATAGGAGACAGGGATCAAGACCATCCCCATGGAAAATAAATGCAAAAAAGCAAAATGGCCATCTGAGGAGGCCCTATGAATAGCTGTGAAAAGAGAAGTGAAAAGCAAAGGAGAAAAGGAAAGATATAAGCACCTGAATGCAGAGTTCCAAAGAACAGCAAGGAGAGATAAGATAGCCTTCCTCAGCGATCAGTGCAAAGAAATAGAAGAAAAGAACAGAATGAGAAAGACTAGAGATCTCTTCAAGAAAATTAGAGATACCAAGGAAATATTTCATGCAAAGAAGGGCTCGATAAAGGACAGAAATGGCATGGACCTAACAGAAGTAGAAGATATTAAGAAGCGGTGACAAGAATACACAGAAGAACTGTACGAAAAAGATCTTCATGACCCAGATAATCACAATGGTGTGATCACTCACCTAGAGCCAGACATCCTGGAATGTGAAGTCAAGTGGGCCTTAGAAAGCATCACTACGAACAAAGCTAGTGGAGGTGATGGAATTCCAGTTGAGCTATTTCAAATCCGGAAAGATGATGCTGTGAAATGCTGCTCTCAATATGCCAGAAAATTTGGAAAACTCAGACATGGCCACAGGACTGGAAAAGTCAGTTTTCATTCCAGTTCCAAAGAAAGGCAGTGCCAAAGAATGCTCAGACTACCACAGGAGATCCACCCAGTCCATTCTAAAGGAGATCAGTCCTGGTGTTCTTTGGAAGGACTGAAGCTAAAGCTCAAACTCCAATACTTTGGCCACCTCATGCGAAGAGCTGACTGATTGGAAAAAACTCTGATGCTGGGAGGGATTGGGGACAGGAGGAGTAGGGGATGATAGAGGATGAGATGGCTGGATGTCATCACTGACTCGATTGACTTGAGTTTGTGTGAACTCCAGGAGTTGGTGATGGACAGGGAGGCCTGGCATGCTGCAATTTATGGGGTTGCAGAGTGGGAAACGACTGAGTGACTGAACTGAACTGACCACACAATTGCACTCATCTCACATGCTAGTAAAGTAATGCTCAAAATTCTCCAAGTCAGGCTTCAGCAATATGTGAACTGTGAACTTCAGATGTTCAAGCTGGTTTTAGAAAAGGCAGAGGAACCAGGGATCAAATTGCCAGCATCTGCTGGATCATCAAAAAAGCAAGAGAGTTCCAGAAAAACATCTATTTCTGTTTTATTGACTATGCCAAAGCCTTAATGATGTGGATCACAATAAACTGTAGAAAATTCTGAAAGAGATGAGAATACCAGACCACCTGACCTGCCTCTAGAGAAATCTGTATGCAGGTCAGGAAGCAACAGTTAGAACTGGACATGGAACAACAGACTGGTTCCAAATAGGAAAAGGAGTATGTCAAAGCTATATATTGTCACCCTGCTTATTTAACTTATATGTAGAGTACATCATGAGAAACACTGGACTGGAAGAAACACAAGCTGGAATCAAGATTGCCAGGAGAAATATCAATAACCTCAGATATGCAGATGAAACCACCCTTATGGCAGAAAGTGAAGAGGATCTAAAAAGCCTCTTGATGAAAGTGAAAGAGGAGAGTGAAAAAGTTGGCTTAAAGCTCAACATTCAGAAAACAAAGAGTATGGCATCTGGTCCCATCACTTCATGAGAAATAGATGGGGAAACAGTGGAAACAGTATCAGACTTTATTTTTTGGGCTCCAAAAACACTGCAGATGGTGACTGCAGCCATGAAATTAAAAGTTGTTTACTCCTGGAAGGAAAGTTATGACCAACCTAGATAGCATATTAAAAAGCAGAGACATTACTTTGCCAACCAAGGTCCATCTAGTCAAGGCTATGGTGTTTCCAGTGGTCATGTACGGATGTGAGAATTGGACTATGAAGAAAATTGAGTGTCAAAGAATTGATGCTTTTGAACTGGGGTGTTGGAGAAGACTCTTGAGAGTCCCTTGGACTGCAAGGAGATCCAAGCAGTCGATTTTGAAGGAGATCAGCCCTGAGATTTTTGGAAGGAATGATGCTAAAGTTGAAACTCCAATACTTTGACTCACTGGAAAAGACTCTGATGCTGGGAGGGATTGGGAGCAGGAGGAGAAGGGGATGACAGATGATGAGATGGCTGGATGGCATCACTGACTCCTTGGACATGAGTCTGTGTGAACTCTGGGAGTTGGTGATGGACAGGGAGGCCTGGCGTCTGGGATTTTGGGGGTCACAAAAGTTGGACCCGACTGAGCCACTGAACTGTACTGTACTGACTGAACTGAACTGAGGGTGGTCATAACTTATCTTCCAAGAAATAAATGTCTTTTAGTTTCATGGCTACAGGCACTATCTGCAGTGATTTTGGAGCCCCCTCCCAAAGATAAAAAAGTCTGTCACTGTTTACACTGTTTCCCCATCTATTTGCCATGAAGTGATGGGACCAGATGTCATGATCTTTGCTTTCTATGATCCATATTTCAGATAATATCCATATGTTGATGAATCCTCTACTTTATGTTTCTAGTCCTAATAGCTTCCCTGGGATCCTCACTCCGATATTGAACTGGTTACTGGGCACTACTACAGGGATGTCTAATACGCAACTGGGATGCAACATGCCCAGAATAGAACTAACTCTTCTTCTCCAAAGTTTTCCTTCCCACTCACCCTACCACGAGTCAGTGGCACACCATCTATACTAGGCTGCAGCCTAGGATTCACCCTGGATTGCTTCCTTAATTTTTTTCTCTATTAGTGAAAGTCCCCGCAGTCTCTCTTTGTAATACTTCCTCAGTCCTTGACTCTACTTTTCATCCCTCCTTCAGTCTTCCTGACTTTTCAAATATAAGTCCAATTAGGTCACCCTTCCAGAAGCACTCTAAAACTTGCATCATGCTTAGAATGAACGTCAGTTTCCTTGACATGCCTAGAAGGCCTCTCGTGAGCTTGTTCGTTTCTGTCTCTGGGATCGCATCTCTAGCTCTTCCTTGATCCCTTCACTATAAACACATTGGATTTCTTTGACCTTGACCATACTAAAGCCTTCTCAGTGCCTTCGCACTTATGTTTCCCTTCTGTAGTGATATCCTTTCCCCAGATATTTTCATGGATGTTGCCTTCTCATCATGCAAGTATCAATTTATAGTACTGAGTATCAACAGAATGGTCTATATTTATTTACAATTCTTAATTAAAAATGGCTCTTTTGTTGACCTGTATTATGTTTTTTATAACTGTTATGAGCTACAGGTTTAACTTAATTTTCTCCCCAAATTTAGCCAATTATTCCAGTACCATTTATTTAATAGGCAGCTATTTTCTCCACTAATTTGAAATGCCAATACTGCTATTGGCATTGAGTACACCTCAACTGCTTGTACTGGCATTTCTTGTGAAGGAATTGGTGAGTGCATTTAACCCAGATTTGGATTTCACAGAATGGCCAGCAAGTCTTGTGGATGGTGGCCAAGGTTTATATTTGGTTGAAAATCCTTTGGTCTCCAGGGAATTTTAATTTTATGCTAGCATCTACTATTCAAAGAAATTTATTTGTGGACAACACTCTTGTGAGCATCATAAGAAATGTCCAAGTTAAATGCCTATTAACTACCTCCTTATCTGTAAAATATCTGGCCCATATGGTAAAGAGTCTGCCTGCAGTGCAGGAGACCTGGGTTCAATCCCTGGGTCAGGAAGATCTCGTGGAGGAGGCAATGGCAACCCATTCCAGTGTCCTTACCTGGAAAATTCCATGGATGGAGGAACCTAGCAGGCTATAGTCCACAACAGGGTCACAAAGAGTTGGACATGAGTAAGCAACTTTACTCCTATTTCTAAAATATTTTTTCTAGCCCCTTTAGCTGTGAATCTTAGGATTCTAGGGTTGGGTTATTAAAAAACTTTTCTCATACATTTTTCAATGAACTCAACCCATATATAGTGATATTTAAGACATTCTGTGTTTCCATACAACATTTGTTTGTTTGTTTGTTTGTTTGCCTTAGAGATTAGAGTATAAAAATTCAGCTATTTCTAGGTATTTCTTTTTCTGGAAAAATATTTGTCAACATCATCAAAGACAGTGCTTGTTGTTAGCATGCTGAGATTCTAAACTTTGCCTCACATCCATCTTTGTCCTCTTTTTGGCTCAGCTGCTGAGTTTTGTTTTTACTATATGACCAGACAAAATATTAATAACCGTGGGGCCCCTGGAGTATGCTGGAGCTGTGCAGGCTTTACCCTTGCACTCCCTTTAATTCAGGAACTTTCTGATCTTCCAAAGAGACTGAAATGCAGCAATATCAATGTTTGTTCAAGATCTCTTTTTCCCAAATAGCTGTGCTGAATTTATACCTTATTTGGACAGTTTCCACATTGAAAGGCTCAGAATGCTCTACTGACTCCTTTTTTGCCCTCCAAGAAAAAGGTCTAAACATTTAAAATAGAAATAGCAAAGCTATGATGTGGGAAGTGTGGCCATAGGGAAGAATGCCATTTTGATAACAGAAAGCAGGAAAACTCCTGAACAGAGCCTGGCTTCGTTCTTGTCAGGGCTAAATAAATAATGCATTTCTCAAAGCCTGTATCTTTGGATAAAAACCTAGGTTTGGGTAAAGAAGAAAGGCATTTTAACTCTATTATTGGCCTTCAGATTGTTTCTGTTTTCCACCAATTCTGAAATTGCAGTCAATTAGGTACTTTTTCTTGTGACAGATTGGAAACCAGAAGGGAGCTTTATGAATTCAAACAGAGAAATTTGAGCTAAAAATGTCTGTAAAGTACTGCTTTGCACATTTTCTCTTTAGAATTTACAGAGTACATTAATTTTTTGATATAAGCAATTATGAGATATGTTAGGCTTAGCCTTCTGTAAAGTTAATAGAAGACATGCCCTATTTTGATTTTCTAATTTTTAAATGTATTTATTTTTATCATTTGCATTCTGCTACAAAATTGATAGGCTGTTTGGAATGGGATCTCATAAACCTGAATCCCCCACACTCTCCTTGATTATCAATTCTTACGCTTTTAGACTTGATTCTGTGTTGATGATCCATGAGAGCTAAACTTTTTTGAGTTTGTAGCACCATCTGGGCTTCTCATTCTAAGTCTGTGAAATGAAAATGATATATTTCCTTTTATGGCTGGCCATAAGCTTTTGGTTTCTTAAGAGCAAAGCTTCCCACTCGGGGTTCCAGTGGCCTTTCTGTGCTCGTGAGCAGAACTTACAGGAGGGAAGTTAGGGATGGTCTACAGCCTGGGTCGGCATCTCGTGGTCATGATTTTTCTCCTGTATGATCTGTTCTAAATTTCCTTGCTTTCAGCTAGTGTTTCTGCTGGTTTTGATGCCTTACCTGGTGGTGTGACCCAAGCTCTCATTCCTGAGGGGTCTGAGCCCCTGATAATTCTACCCTTCTCTAGTTACGGCTGTTACGCATGTCCATTTACAGTCGAAATTGGAGAAAGGAGTACCAGAGTTGTTTGAGTGGATCACTTGAATTCCAGATATATTCCTCCTTGTCTACACCTCCACCTGCTAACTAGGGTCAATTACCCTGCCATGATCATGACCATTCTTTTTGTCTGTTGGCCCCTGGACATGGGAGTTCAAAGTACCCAAGTTACAGTCTTAGCTTGTAATTCAGTGAGCTCTTTGTTGTGTTCCCTGACAAGACAGACCCCCCATCTTTGGTCCAAGACTTGAACCCTGCAGGGCCCAGAGCTGTGGGAACAGGAAGCACAAAATGCCCCCGTGAGACACTGGGAATGATGATCAATGGGGGCAATTTCTGCCTCTGTGCTTCAGTCCTGGATCCATGGAGGCTTTTTAGTGAGGAACAGAAGTCTCTGATTCAGTGTGTCTGTGTCCTGTAGGATGACACACCCATCATCACAGAGCATTGCTTCTGAGCTGGCTTTCTAGCCCAAGTAATACACAGTGAAGGGCCAGGGTGAAGCTCATTACTGAATTCAATAGGATTAAAGAAACAACTGTATACTGAAAATGGGGTACCCAGTTTCTCCTCTCAGGGTGGACTGATTCTCAGGACACATGTAACCAGAGAGGAGATGAGAAGTTTTGTGTTTGGATAATAAATGCTCATATCAAATGCATTTGATAACACCTCAGTGAATGTCCAGTTCTCTGCTGATGGAGCAATTGCTTTTAAAATCAAATTATCTGAACTGTTCGAACATCTGAAAAATAGTAATTGTAGGCATTTTGCAGATATGATGGGCACATGGAGAAAAGTTAAGCATAGTGCATAGAAAACTAAAAAAGTAGATTTTAAATAAAAAGCCATGTACTAACGTCTCAGTTTATTGATTTGTCACATTTATTGTCTCCTACTGGAATATCAGAGCCAAGGTGCCTGGGAACTGTCTGTTCACAGATATTCCAAACGCTTAGAATGGAGCCTGCCGCTTAGGAGAGCTGAAGAAACAACAATTGAAGATAGCCCCTTGGTGCCTTGGAGTATGGTTAAGCATCAGTAAATATTTGTCGAATGGGCTTGAATGATTGATAAATGCTGCCAGGTGGCACAGTGGTAAAGAATCTGCTGCCAGTGGAGGAGACATGAGTTTGATTCCTTGGTTGGGAAGATCCCCCTTAGGAGGAAATGGTAGCTGCTCCAGTATTCTTGCCTGGAAAATCCCATGGACAGGGGAGTCTATCCGTGTAGCTTGTTGAGCTACAGTCCATGGGGTCACAAAGGGTCAGGGGTGCCCGAGTATGAACACGCGCGTGCACACATGAGGAGTAAACTATACCTCGAGCTTTTATTTGTTCTTTCAGTATCAATTTGACCCTTTAAAAATTAATTTAGTTATCATCATATATATTATAATGATGTGTTAAATATTTGTCGAATGGGCTTGAATGATTGATAAATGCTGCCAGGTGGCACAGTGGTAAAGAATCTGCTGCCAGTGGAGGAGACATGAGTTTGATTCCTTGGTTGGGAAGATCCCCCTTAGGAGGAAATGGTAGCTGCTCCAGTATTCTTGCCTGGAAAATCCCATGGACAGGGGAGTCTATCCGTGTAGCTTGTTGAGCTACAGTCCATGGGGTCACAAAGGGTCAGGGGTGCCCGAGTATGAACACGCGCGTGCACACATGAGGAGTAAACTATACCTCGAGCTTTTATTTGTTCTTTCAGTATCAATTTGACCCTTTAAAAATTAATTTAGTTATCATCATATATATTATAATGAGTGTGTGCTAAGTCACTTCAGTCATGTCCGACTCTTTGCGACCTATGGACTGTGGTCTGCCAGGGAATTCTTCAGGCAAGAATACTGGAGTGGGTTGCCATTTCCTACTCCAGGGGATCTTCCCAGCCCAGGGATCAAACCCAGGTCTCCTATGTCTCCTGTGTTGCAGGTGGATTCTTTACCATTGAGCCACTGGGGAAACTTAATTTATTATAATAATATAACATATTTCATTAATGGGGCTTCCCTGGTGGCTCAGATGGTAAAAGAATCCACCTGCAATGCAAGAGACCTGGGGTTGGTCCTTCAGTCAGGAAGATCCCCTGGAGAAGGGAATGGCAACCACTCTAGTATTCTTACCTGGAGAGTTCCTTGGACAGAGGGACTATAATAAAATACAATCATATGACAGCAATGGAAAAGGATATCTTTTCAACAAGGGATACAGTAGATACATGGCTCAATATAAACACTTATTTTTAAAAGCATCTGTTGTATGAGTTGGTTGCTTGTAGTCAGTGCAGTGATACAGCTTAGAAATGATAGATAATACCTTGTTTTATTGCACCTTATTTTTTTTTATTGTACTTCACATGTTCTGTGTGTTTTACAAATTGAAATTTTGTGGCAACCCTGCATTGAACAAATTTATTGGGTTTTTTTCCAACAACATTTGCTCACTTCATGTCTCTGTCACATTTTGTTAGTTCTTGAAGTATTTCAAGCTTTCTCATTATTGATATATTTTTAGGGTGATCTATAATCAGCGATCTTTGATGTTACTATTGTAATTGTTATGGGGCACCACAAACCATGTCCATATAAGATGGTAAACTTAATAAATGTGTGTGTTCTGACTATTTCACCAACCAGCCAATCCCTACCTCTCTCCTTGGGCCTCCCTGTTCCTCAGGTCACAGCACTGCTAGAGTTTGACCAGTTAACAACCCTACAGTGGCCTCTAAGTGAAAGAGTTGCAAGTCTCTTCATTTAAAATCAAGAACTAAAAATGTTCAATCTTAGTGATCACAGCATTTTGAAAGCTAGGCCTCTTGCACCAAACAGTTAGCAAGGCTGTGAATGCAAAGGCAAGACTCTTGAAGGAATGAAAATGCTATTCCAGTGAACACATGAATGATAAGAAAGCAAAACAGCCTTGTTGCCTTTATGATGAAAGTTTTAGTGGCCTGGATAGAAGATCTAATGAATCACAACATCCCCTCGAGCCAAAGCCTAATCCAGAGCAAGACCCCCGCCTCTCTTCAGTTCAGTGAAGGCTGAAAGAAATGAGGAAGCTGCAGAAGATAAGTTTGAAGCTAGCAGAGGTTGGTTCATGAGATTCAAGGAAAAGAAGCCACCTCCATAACATAAGAGTTCAGGGTGAAGCAGCAAGTGCTGATGAAGAAGCTCTGGTTTCAGAAGATCTGCCTAAGATAGTGAGAGTGGCTTCATCAAATAAGAGATTCTTCAGTGTAGAAGAAACAGCCTTCTGTTAGAAGAAGAATGCCATCTAAGACTTTCATCGCTAGAGAGAGGAAACCAATGCCTGACTTCAGTGCTTCAGAGGACAATCTGGCCTCCTTTGCAGCTGGTGACTTGAAGCTGAAGCCAGTTCCTGTACTCACTGACCACTTGGGAGTGTTAGGGCCCTTAAGAATTATGCTAAATCTTTTCTGGTTGTACTATAGAAGTGGAACCACAAAGCCAGAATGGCAGTGCATCTGTGACAACATGGTTTACGGACCATTTTAAACCCACTCTTAAGATCTACTGCTCAGAAAAAAGATTCCAGAGATATTACTGCTCATTGATGATGCACCTCATCACCCAAGAACTGTAATGGATGTATATGGTGAGGTTAATGTGGTGTCTGTGCCTGCTGACACAGCCTTCATTCATTCTCCAGCCCATAGAGCAAGGAGTCATTTGGACTTTCAAGTCTCATTCTTTAAGAAGTACATTTTGTAAAGCTATAGCTGTCATAGATAGTGATTCCTCTAGTGGATATGGGCAAAGTAAATTGAAAGATTCACCATTCTAGAT
The DNA here is from genome assembly GCA_006408675.1 of Madoqua kirkii. Taxonomy (NCBI): domain Eukaryota; kingdom Metazoa; phylum Chordata; class Mammalia; order Artiodactyla; family Bovidae; genus Madoqua; species Madoqua kirkii. The sequence goes on along the minus strand of SJYC01087276.1, from coordinate 7,414 downwards.
TCCATTAGGTTCATTTTTAATTCATGAGAAGAGGCCAAATATCAACATGAATCGACTTTTTTGAAATAAGTTGATTCTAACCTCATGGGTAACTTTGAGGGGTTCAACCTCAGTGGATAAAGTAACTGCAGATGGGATGGAAATAGCAAGAGTTTTGGAAGTCGAGGCTGAAAATGACTGAATTGCTGCAATCACATGGTAGATCTTTCATGGATGAGGAGTTCCTTCTTACAGGTACGCAAATTGGTTTCTTGAGATGGAATCTACTCCTGGTCAAGATGCCATGAAGATTGTTGAGTGACAACAAAGGATTTAGAATATGACATAAACTTAGTGGGTAAAGCAGAAGCAGGGTTTGAGAAGATTGATGCCCATTTTGAAAGAAATTTTCCTTGGGTAAAGTGCTATCAAACAGCATTGCCTTCTATAGAGGAATCATTTGTGAAAGGAAGAGCCAATTGATGCAACAGACTTCATTGTTGTTTTATTCTATGAAATCGTCACAGCCACCTCAGCCTTCAGCAACCACCACCCTGATCAGTCACCAGCCATCAGTTTCAAGGCAAAAACCTCCGTCAGCATAAGGATTTCAACTCACTGAAGGCTTCAACTGTGGTTAGCATTTTTTAGTAATAAAATATTTAAAAAATTAAGCTGTGTACATTGTTTTTAGACATAAATCTATTGCACATTTAATGAACTATAGCGTAACTCAGTATGCGAACAAATTTGGAAAACTCAGCAGTGTCCAAGGAGTGGAAAAAATCAGTTTTCATCCCAATCCCAAAGAAAGGCAATGCCAAAGAATGTTCAAACTATGATAAAACTGCACTCATCTCACACACTAGCAAGCTAATGCTGAAAATTCTCCAAGCTAGACTTCAACAGTATGTTAACCAAGAATTTCCGTATTTCAAGCTGGATTTAGAAAAGGCAGAGGAACCAGAGAGCAAATTGCCAACATCTGTTGGTTCATCAAAAAAGCAAGAAAATTCCAGAAAAACATCTGCTTCATTGACTACACTAAAGCCTTTGACTGTGTGGATCATAGCAAACTGTGGAAAATTCTTAGAGAGATGGGAATACTAGACCAATTTATCTGCCTCCTGGGAAACCTGTATGCAGGTCAAAAAGTAGCAGTTAGAACCAGACATGAAACAAAAGACTGGTTCCAAATTGGAAAAGGAGTCAAGGCTGTATATTGTCACTGTGCTTATTCAACTTACATGCAGAGCACATCATGTGAAATGCCAGACTGGAGGAAGTACAAGCTGGAATCAAGACTGCAGGAGAAATATGAATAACCTCACATATGCAGATGACACCACCCTTAGGGCTTTTTGAAATAAGTTGATTCTAACCCTTATGGATAATTTTGAGGGGTTCAAGACTTCAGTGGATGAAGTAACTACAGATCTGATGGCAATAGCAAGAGAACTAGAAGTAGAGGCTGTACTAGAAGCAGAAAGCAAAGAGGAACTAACGAGTCTCTTGATGAAAGTGAAAGAGGAGACTGAAAAAGCTGGCTTAAAACTCAACATTCAGGAACTAAGATCATGGCATCTGGTCCCATCACTTCATGGCAAATAGATGGGGAAACAATGAAACAGTGACAGACTTTATTTTCTTGGGCTCCAAAATCAGTGCAATGGTGACTGCAGCCATGAAATTAAAAGACACTTACTGCTTGGAAGGAAAGTTATGACAAGCCTAGACAGCATATTAAAAAGCAGAAGCATTACTTTGCTGAAAAATGTCCTTATAGTCAAAACTATATTTCTCCAGTAGTCATGTATGGATGTGAGAATTGGACCATGAAGAAGACCAAGCACCAAAGAATTGATGCTTTTAAACTGTGGTGTTGGAGAAGACTCTTCAGAGTCGCTTGGACTGCAGAGATCCAACCAGTCCATCCTAAAGGAGATCAGTCCTGAATATTCACTGCTGAAGCTGAAGCTCCAATACCTTGGCCAGCTGAGGTGAAGAACTGACTCAGGAAAAGACCCTGATGTTAGGAAAGATTGAAGACAGGAGGAGAAGGGGACAACAGAGAATGAGATGATTGGATGGCATCACCAACTCGATGGGCATGAATTGGCATGAATTTGAGCAACTCTGGGAGTTGATGAAGGACAGGGAAGCCTGATGTGCTGTAGTCCACAAGGTTGCAAAGAGTTGGACATGACTGAGCAGCTGAACTGCACTGAGTGTAGCTCCAGTATTCTTGCCTGGAAAATCCCATGGACAGAGGAACCTGATGGGATACAGTCCATAGGGTTGCACATTGTTATTCTGAGAAAGGATACAGAACAGGGGTTGGGCCGATGACTCCAGATGAGAAATGAGGGTACTGAGTTGTGAAAAAAATGTGGCGTTTAGGACACTCTGGGGATAGAAAGGGAATGATAAAGCTAGGGACTTTCAGAGCAAAATACATCTGGAACCTAGCAGGAAACCCATATGAAAAAGTCTCAGCTTCCTCTGGATTCAAAGGGCAGAGAGAAACAGTTCTTGCCTAGCAACAAAGGGTAAACCAACAAGGAATGACAGACCTGCCCAATCACAGTTTATAGCTGGGAATTTCCCAAGTTGTAACAAAGCAGATTGTTTAGTTTAAATAGCTAACTCTCTTTGTTTTACTGGAGGAGAACATAGGTAAATGTGGGAGCAGATAATGCTGTGGGCTATAGGGAAGCACCGTTGTATGCACCTTCTGTCTATAGTAGATGAAAGACACCAAAGTGGCAGATTTATTGGATAATTAAAGATGAATCATGCAGGGAAGTAACCTGAAATTCATGAGATGTATGTTGTTTCAAGCAGCTATTAATTCTGTGCTATAATTAGCAGCAGATGATTTTGAGTAGAGCCCATTTGATTATCGTTTCTTTGCTATTGCATGCAACCATTTCCAAGTGTGCTAGTGCAGACAGGAGCAAGACAGAGGGTAAGATGCAGATGTATAATTGGACAGCCACAGAGACCACTCTTTGGTGGAGATCTTTCTATTTGAGTATTATGCTGTTCAATACATACTTTCAAAAAGAGGTCTAACATCTTAACAACCTAATAAATCTACTTCTCAAGGGGTTCATGTTACTGAATACAGTAAGAATCATTGCAAAACAACACCTGAATAGGTTCCTTTGTGAAGATTTGCAAATGTGGCAGTAACAGAGAATAATGTAGAATGTCTTTTAACACCCCGAGTGAAGATTAGCTTCCATTTTACAGCTGCATCTAGTTATATCAGTATATTAATTAATGTTTGCTTATGTATGTAAACAAAGTCTACACTATTGAGAAATGCCAAGGTATATATTCTATTTCTCTTAAAATGAATTAGCTGGAAAGGTCCCAGGGGATGAGCCCCAGGATGAGTGTAAGGGTAGAGATCAATAAATGTACAGACACTTGCATGGATCCTATCAGCGCTCTGCCTGCGTCTCCTCGGAGTTAGCTCCACTTCCCTCTGTCCTGTTTCCTTTGCGCTTCCTTTTTGGAAGGAATACCCTCCAGGCTGCTGGAGCTAGCTTTGCTTCTGTGCAAGGAGAGCAGGGAATGTCTGGGCATTTAGCCCCCAGATCCAGCCCATAACCAGTGATGGACATGTTGAGGTAATACATCTCAATCTCCCTTGCCCTTGAGGGGACAGTGGCCTGCCCTCGAGTCCCAGTGGGATTGAGCTGAAGCTACGTTCTCCAGGACTTGGCTTGAAATCTCAGCCTTGCACGGCTCCTTCCCTGTCTCCTTTCTCTATGTCCAGATTGTTTATTTACGAATACTTCCTAATAAATCAGGTTTACATGATACATGAATCCACATCTTGGGGTCCCCTCATGGGAAAGCCAACCTGGGCACTTGCCCTATGCATTTAGAATTGGGATGCCATGCAGTGGCAGACTGTTGTGTTATAAGTCCTAATGTTTCCATTCTATTTCCATTCGTTCCATCACTGATTTTCCTCTTACCATCATTCCTGCTTCTTTTTTGCTACAGAAATCGCCCGCTGGTCTTCTGTAGGTTTTTAGGATAGGTATGCATTGTTAAAGATTCATATTGTATATAAGTAAGCCTCTACATATGCCTATTAGTAGGTTACCTGAGACTTTAGTTAAATGAGAGACTTCAGTTATTTTTGTACTTGGGAAGGGAATTCCTCTTTAGCATTCAGATCCATGAATCTGCTGTGTAAACAAATTACTTCGTATACCAGTTTATTTCAGTGCATTGGAAGCAGCACTAAAAATTTATCTGGTATCTGCATATATCTGTAAATAGCAGAGGGAAAAAGAAAAATGAAAAGTGGGGGAAGGTTGCTAATATTTATTGGGAGTCTACTATATACCAGACACTATATGTGACCTGAAGAATGGCAGGTCAAGGGACTTGCCCCAAGGTCACACGATTAATAGCAGTCAGGCAGGAATTTAAACCTGAACAGAAGTGAGGGAACGCAAGCTTCTGTGTCATCTGAGGGAAACCTGTATTCGTATACGTTATGATGATTCTGCTTCTGCTCTCTTCACGCAAGCTTGTCAGTCTTCTTGGTTAAATTTACCACTGGCCCATTTTCCCCACTCTTACAGCCAAGGATCTATGTCAGGCTTCAGTGGACTGCTGCCACCTGCTCTGCGCACTCCCTTCTGCAGAGGGAGGCCAGCGTCACCTTTTTAGAGTGCCACGGCATCTCCAGAACACAGCTGTCATTCCCCAATCCCTCTTTCCATAAAATTAAAAACATTTTTTTATTATGGCCTTAGAGACTTTCCACTAGTCGGAGGAAAGTTCTCCTTTTGCCTGTGGCTGTTATTGTCCATTGGCTTTGACACACGCTTCTGTCTTAGCAGGATAAACCAGTTTGCTTTTAAGCAATGCACAAACCAGACAAGGGCCTAGGACGTCTAAATTCTTTCTCTCCTGACTGCTCCCACGTGTGCCTTTTCCATGTGAGGTCCACCAGGCCCTGGTACTGGAACCCTTACCAGCAGAGAGGATGCCTCAGCCTTTATCCATCAGGTCCTCACCTGACTATTCACACCCCTCTAGCCCCACTCAGACACTAGCCTGAGGGGCTTCCAATCCTTCAGTGGCCCTGCTCTTTGTTTTCTGTTGTGAATATTCATGCATTATTATTCATTCTCCTCAAACTTTCCATCACTTGGTGAAACCTCTTATTGGCTTTGACACACGCTCTGTCTTAGCAGGATAAACCAGTTTGCTTTTAAGCAATGCACAAACCAGACAAGGGCCTAGGACGTCTAAATTCTTTCTCTCCTGACTGCTCCCACGTGTGCCTTTTCCATGTGAGGTCCACCAGGCCCTGGTACTGGAACCCTTACCAGCAGAGAGGATGCCTCAGCCTTTATCCATCAGGTCCTCACCTGACTATTCACACCCCTCTAGCCCCACTCAGACACTAGCCTGAGGGGCTTCCAATCCTTCAGTGGCCCTGCTGTTTGTTTTCTGTTGTGAATATTCATGTATTATTATTCATTCTCCTCAAACTTTCCATCACTTGGTGAAACCTCTGATTTCCTGGTAAACTTTATGCTATTCTGATAACTTTGTGTTTATTTGTGAGACTGCAGAGTTTAGAGCTTAGAACTGAGAGCAACTTTTGAGGCCCTCTAATCCAAACTTCTCAATTTAATTTGTATAATTTATGACCTAAAACATTTCATAATTTCAGAAGTCATCTAATTTTCAGTTCAGGAAACTTTGATGACAGAAGAAAACAAAACACAAGGATCACATGTAGCATTACTGTCCAATGATAACTTACTGATATTTTGATGTATATATTTAAAAGAAATATCTTTTATGCTTGTCTTATAAAATTTTATGAATATTTTATGTGTTTCATATGTGTTTTTAAGATATTTTAATTAGGCATGTAATGAGTGCATACTCACTGTTAAAAATTCTAAGAATATAGATAAATTGAAATTTCCCCTTGTTCCCTCTTCCCTATTCACCTTCCCAGTCTGTTTTCTCCTCAGACTTAATTGCTATTAATCAATTCAGTGTATGTCTTTTAAAATCTGTTTTATACACACAGATACATATAGAAATCTTTAGTTTTTCTTGCATATACATTTATATTAATTGTGTCATTATCTGCATTGGTCTGAAACTTACTTCCTCACTTAGTAATATGCTTTAGGCATCTATCTATGTCAGTCTATCACTTCATTCTGGATCCTGACAGAAAATTAGTTCAGTCCAGTTGCTCAGTCCTGTCCTACTCTTTGCGACCCCATGACTGCAGCATGCCAGGCCTCCCTGTCCATCACCATCTCCTGGAGTTCACTCAGACTCACGTCCATCAAGTCCGTGATGCCATCCAGCCATCTCATCCTCTGTTGTCCCCTTCTCCTCCTGCTCCCAATCCCTCCCAGCATCAGAGTCTTTTCCAATGAGTCAACTCTTCCCACGAGGTGGCCAAAGCAGTGGAGTTTCAGCTTTAGCGTCATTCCTTCCAAAGAAATCCCAGGGTTGATCTCCTTTAGAATGGACTGGTTGGATCTCCTTGCAGTCCAAGGGACTCGCAAGAGTCTTCTCCAACACCCCACTTCAAAAGCATCAATTCTTCAGCACTCAGCCTTCTTCACAGTCCAACTCTCACATCCATACATGACCACTGGAAAAACCATAGCTTTGACTAGACGGACCTTAGTCGGCAAAGTAATGTCTCTCCTTTGGAATATGCTATCTAGATTGGTCATAACTTTTCTTCCAAGGAGTACGTGTCTTTTAATTTCATGGCTGCAGTCACCATCTGCAGTGATTTTGGAGCCCCCCAAAATAAAGTCAGACACTGTTTCCACTGTTTCCCAATCTATTTCCCATGGAATGATGGGACTGGATGCCATGATCTTTGTTTTCTGAATGTTGAACTTTAAGCCAACTTTTTCCACTCTCCTCTTTCACTTTCATCAAGAGGCTTTTTAGTTCTTCTTCACTTTCTGCCATAAAGATGGTGTCAACTGCATATTGGACATTATTGATATTTCTCCCGGCAATCTTGATTCCAGCTTATGTTTCTTCCAGTCCAGCGTTTCTCATGATGTACTCTGCATAGAAGCTAAATAACCAGGGTGACAATATACAGCCTTGATGTACTCTTTTCCCTATTTGGAACCAGTCTGTCGTTCCATGTCCAGTTCTAACTGTTACTTCCTGACCTGCACACAGATTTCTCAAGAGGCAGGTCAGGTGGTCTGGTATTCCCATCTCTCTCAGAATTTTCCACAATTTATTGTGATCCACACAGTCAAAGGCTTTGCCATAGTCAATAAAGCAGAAATAGATGTTTTTCTGGAACTCTCTTGCTTTTTCCATGATCCAGCAGATGTTGGCAATTTGATCTCTGGTTGCTCTGCCTTTTCTAAAACCAGCTTGAACATCTGGA
>SJYC01087274.1:0-19194 GCA_006408675.1 Madoqua kirkii | reverse complement strand
ATTTACTTTGTAAGCAGTAACCATCAGAGACCTGGAATGGCTGTGTTAATTTCAGACAAAATAGACTTTATAGCAAAGAGTGTTATTAGAGTCAATGAGGATTGTTTTTAATAATAATACTGGAGTGGGTTGCCATTTCCTTCTCCAGGGGATCTTCCCAACCCAGGGATCGAACCCAGGTTTTTTGCTTTGCAGGTAGAACCCTTACTGTCTGAACCAGCAGGGAAGTCATTTTTTAATAATAAAGAGTCAATATATCAGGGATATATAACATTTATAAATTGTTATAGGAGCAATTTATAACAACAATTGTTATAGGAACAGAGTCTCAAAATACATGAAGCAAGGGACAGAATTGGAAGATATTGACAATTCAGCAATTGTAATCGGAGATTTTAATAGTTCTCTGAAAGTATTGAATGGAACTTCTCGACAGAGAATCAGTAAGACTAGAAGAAAATCACTGCGAAGCAGCTTGGCTCATCTGACATATACAGGATACATCAACAGCAGGATCTGCGTTCTTCTTGTGTGTGTGTGTGTCATCATTTTGGCTGAGTACTGGACATTTTGTGTAAAACAGTAGTAGAGCCTGTGATGAGTAGAGTTTCCACCTGGAAATGCGTATGCCTCTTTTACTTAGTGATTCACAGGAGGAGATCTCTCCAGTCTAGCTTTTACTTAAGCTAATTTCAGGTCGTCTTGATGTATTTACCATTATCGTATCAGTTTTCAGATCTCTCCAGTGGGGGCTGAACTGCCGCTGCCTGCTACTTAATATGAACTCTAGGGTGCTGGCAGGTTCCCCTAGCGTTCCTCATTCACTCTTACGAGAGCCCGTGTCTCAGAAGGGCCTGTTTCTGTGCTCCTACCGTCTCTGCACTGTGTACTGCCATTTTTGGTTATTTGGTGGGAGGCGAAAAGCGAGGATGGGCTGTGCCCAGTTCCCTTGGCTCTGCTTCATCTAGCCAGATCCTGGTACAGGGGTGTCAGGGGTGGGGACTTTTCGTTCGTCTTGTCTGCCATACGGCTGCTGAAGCTCTGCCTAGAATCTGTGGACTGTTGAGGGCCTAGTCCTCCCCAGTGGTAGCTGACCTCTGAACCTCTGCTTTGTGAAGCCTAGCCCTGGGGGATTTCCTGCCCCTTCCGCAGTGGCAGCGGCCATAGCTTTACTGCGCCCTTGCCAGTGGCCCTCGACTCGAGAGCACGCAGGTGGTGGCCCCGGGTCCCCGCGTCCCAGCCCTAGCGGTGCATTAGCAGTGCTCCTGCTGCCTGGTGCTAGGCTTGGTGGTGAGGCTGAGGGGGCGCTCCCTGATTCCGCCCTCAAAGTTTCCCTTTGCCTGGGGGAAAGACAAGTGATGGCTTCTCTTCCAGCCCAGACACAAAGACTCTTGGCCTGGGCTCTGAGGCGGGAGCACTTCCTGCCCCAACAGGAAGTCCCTGTCCCTGTAGAGCCCAGGGACCTGCACCTCCTGGCTCTCACTTTCAGAAGGTCTTCTTCCAGAAGGGAAAATGCGTGGGGCTTTGTGTGCAGCCCTGGGGGTGGGGGTGGAGGGGGTAGGAAGACCTGTGAGAGAATGGGGCTTCCTTGTGTTGTGAGCAGCAAGAGGCCTCAGCGTCACTCCAGCCCACACTTCAAGGAATGGACGATTCCTTAAATTTTATGTTTCCCTATTGTCCTCTTTTAAGATGATCGCCTCATCATGCTGTACTTCGCCACAGGTGAAGCAGGTCATGTGTTTGACCTCTCATGAGAGGAATCTATCTTATGAAAATTAGTTCAGCTCTCTGCCTTGCTGCCTTGGTTCTCCGTGAGCTTAAGGTATTTCATGATTTTATGAGTTATTCTACTTTTTCTTGTTTCCAAGGTGGGTGGGAGTCACATTTTTGTTGTTGCTTTGTAGGTCTAAAAGGCAGAGACAAAGGATTCCTCTTCAATTAGTCTTTACTATTTCTGACTTTCTTTTTGGCTCTCTTGTTCCACAAAAGGTAGCAACTCCTCACACTTTTTGGGAGAAGGTATCATTAGGATTCCATGTACCCTTAAAGAAACTGAAGCCATCAAGATACTTCATCTCTTCTTAAAAGTTGAGTAAAGAACTAAAGATTCTAAGGTTCATATTCTCAAGTTTAAAATTTTAATGTTTCAATACTAAGTAGTTAATTGCTTTTAAAAAGGAAGTTATGAAAAAATGTGGGATGTGGTGGCAAATTTTGACTGGTTCTTGCTTTGAATAATTTTAGATTCTTAATAAGTTGCTTACATTTTATACTCTTATATAGAATATATGTTTTAAAGTGTTAGAACTTTCTGTATGACTTAGACCTACGCACCATAAACATTTGGAAAAGAGTGGATGAAATAGCATTTGGAAGAGACTTTGGCCAGTAGATGAAATTTTATTTGATCTTAATATCAAATAACCTTTAAAATGAAAAGTTTTAGTTTTCCACTTTTCAGTTCTTTTGGCAAGATATGATGAAAAGAAATCCAAGAGGAGTGCATTGAGTGGGATGATAGACTATGAGATGCCAAGAACACTAATGACTTAAGAAGAATGGGAAAAAATAGAAACTGTTTTGAGGCAGAGCAGTTCAAATATTGAGAAAAATATCTCGCTCAATTTGATGAGAGGGAAATTCTGGTGATTTTATTTTTCTTAGTAAAGAATCAGTCAGTTTAGCTCAGTCCAGTCACTCAGTTGTGTCCAACTCTTTGAGACCACATGGACTGTAGCACGCCAGGCCTCCCTGTCTATCACCAACTCCTGGAGTTTACTCAAACTCATGTTCATTGAGTCGGTTATACCATCCAACCATCTCATCCTGTGTTGTCCCCTTCTCCTCCTGCCTTCAATCTTTCCCTTCAATCAGGGTCTTTTCCAGTGAGTTAGTTCTTGGCATCAGGTGGCCAAAGTATTGGAGTTTCAGCTTCACCATCAGTCCTTCCAATGAACACCCAGGACTGATCTGCTTTATGATGGACTGGTTGGATCTCCTTGCAGTCCAAGGGACTCTCAAGAGTCCAACACCACAGTTCAAAAACATTAATTCTTCGGTGCTCAGCTTTCTTTATAGTCCACATCTTACATCCATACATGACTACTGGAAAAACCATAGCTTTGACTAAATGGACCTTTGTTGGTAAAGGATAGATTAACTTTAAAAATCTGTATTTCATCTGGGAGTACAGTCCTGTTTAACAGATAAAGCAGGCATTTCACATGAACCTCCTACCCATTTGTGAAGCTTTAGATGTCTACAGGAAGAATGGTGAACCAAGAAGCAAAAAACTCACAAATTAGTCCTAAGAAGTAAATACTTGGTTTAATTGCTTACAAGAGCCTGTGGATGTCTGAGGGACCATTGCACAGTAAGGCAGATTTTTCTTTTCTGCAAATAAAGAATTTTCATTCAAAATACTCACAGAAGCTCTCGCTCTTCAGTTTTTATGCATGAGGTCAAGTTATATCTACCTAAGACTCTACCTAGGTGATGGCTATGTAAAGTTGAACATTGAGGTTTTATTTAGATATAGAATAAACAGAATCTTCACAAAGGAGCTTATTTTAAAAATTGTATGTCTCTTTTATCCCCTAGGTTTTATGAAATCATCTAATTTTCTTACCTACAAATTTTCTAGAGTCCTCCTAGAATAGGACTCTTCTCTTGTGTGTGTGTGTCACATGTAAAAATTATATCAAATTCAAATGTCAGTGTCATAAATAAGCTTTTATTAGAACACAGCCACCTCATTTGTTACAGGTCATCTTGGTCTGCTTTGCTCTGTGATTGCAAAGAATTTGGGGAGTCTTCTCAGAGACCAGGTGGCCCACAAATCCTAAAATGTTTGTTCTCATATTTTATAAATTTTACTGACCTTTACTGTAGTCAGTAAGCCTAAAACTGTGGTGTAATATCAGGCACCCAGGGATCTTATTAAACTGTGGATTCTAATAGTCTGATAAGTGGAGAAGGTCTGGGAAAGAGTGACAAACTTCACCACCTTCTCTTCTGATACTGTCGGCCTTCCCCTTCTCTTTGCTGTTCCCGTATTGGCCCCCCGGGCCCAGAGGAACGTGGGTCAGCCAGACAGATGCAGGCTGCGTGCAGCACATGCAGAGAAAGGCAGCCAGCCCGATGCCTCTGGCAGCCCAGCTAGCTGAGAGCCTGGGCAGGGTGGAGCAGGCGTGAGGGAGCGTGTCCTGCTCTGACACACGCCCCTGCCTGCTTCCTGTGGTACCCTCTCCTCCCCGCCCCTCCTTGGCCTAGACCCCCACCTTTACGTCCCTGTAGACATGGAGAACGATTGGTTTGTGTCTCTGGAGCACAGGCTGACACGGTGAGAACTCCTGCTTTTCTTCTCTCTCACCACCTTCTTCACTTTATCCTTTTCCTCTCTTCCTTCCAGCTTATTTCCTTCCTTTCTTCTTGCTGTGTCTTCTCTCCCCAGGCGAAGTCACCTGTTTCCATGGCTTCAACTGTTATTTTTATATCAAGAACTTCCAAAATGTTTGACCAGTCTTTCTGCTGAGTATTGGTTTGCCTGCTTGAGATTTCTACTTCGATGTATCAAATTTAATGTTCAGGCATCATCAGTTCAAATGGATTATTCCTCCAAATGAGCTCATCAGCTCAAGACTCCTTCTCCTCCAGCACTCTCTTTAATGGTAAATGACTGGCACCTCCCACTCAGCCATTGATGCCAGAGACCTGGAAGCTGGCTTGCTTCACCCTCTTTCTTGACCTCCTTAGCCTATCATTATTAGCACCGCCTAAAGATCTCTGGAATCCATCCAGTTCTTTCCTTTGTCACTGTCACCATTCTAATCTAAGTCAGCATCATTTGTCACCTGTTCTTCTGCTGTAGTTTTCTGTTGAATTTCCTTATGTCTGGTTTTGCCACACTAAAATCCATTGTCTTCACTGTGCCTGGAGTAATCTGTTTAAAATGAACCAGGATCATATTTCACTTCCTTAGGATAATGTCCAAAGTCCATATTATGATCTGCAGGTCCTGCGTACCTGGCCCCATCCCAAGCCTCTAGCCTTTCTTATTACTTATTCCCTTGCTTTCTATTCTCCTGCTGTATTAGATTTTCTTTCATGTACTTTTCAGCCAAGTGTTTTAAACAATGTTGCTTGTAATCTAATATTACAACACTGTAGGTAATCCATCTGAACACTCATATTACTATGGCCCCCAGTAAGGAATTCCCATGGGTACACTGTGCAAACCAGCGTTAGGTACAGAATTTCCTAGCAGGCAATAAGCTTTCGCTCAGACATATAACAGGTTTTGTATTCAGAGGGGAGAACAGCATAGAGAACTTTCAGATTCCTGTGCCCCTCACAATGCTGAGGAAATGAGTCCCTAGCTCTAGACACTTTTCTAGATGAGGCTTTGAGAAAACATTCATTCTTAGATATAATTCCATTACATTTATTTTCCCTTTAAGGATTTTTTTTTTTTTTGAGATTTAGTTGTTCTTCCCAGGGATTAGAGATATTATCTCAAGGTGTCTCAGCTTCAGTGATATATATATTTCCATCCTAATGGAATACAGTGGTGTACTCAATATAAGGTGGCAGTTTACTGAGAGTTTACTATGGCAGAAAATATTAATCATAATCTTAGATGTCAGTAATATCCAAGATTTATTGAATGATTACTGTATAATTCTTATCTAATCATATAAGATAAGTACTGTTGTTAACCCCTTTTTCGGATGAGGAGATTGAGGTTAAATAACTTGCTTAGAAACATATAGCTGAAGGATCCTGGATTTGAAAACTTTGAGAAAAACTTATTTTCCTGAGTGTAGGTTTACAGCATAAAACGATGAGATTTCCCAGCCCTTTTGTCATCCATCACCTCCCACGTCCCTCCCCATCCCACGCTAGGCCAGCCTTTCCTTGTTGCCCCTGTATCTATCCCACTCATCCCCTCAACACCCCACATCATGTAGTTCACCATCCCTGGTTAAAGTAGAATGCTCTCATCCTGAGGCATGTCAGTAAGGTGGGCTGCTGCTGCTGCTAAATCACTTCAGTCGTGTCCGACTCTGTGCAACCCCATAGATGGCAGCCCACTAGGCTCCCCCATCCCTGGGATTTTCCAGGCAAGAACACTGGAGTGGGGTGCCATTGCCTTCTCCAAAGATGGGCTAAGTGTGGATTTGTTTTTGAGAAGTTTTTGCCCATTTAAAAGATTAGCATGGATTGATTTGATAGAGAGGGGTTTCAAGACCTGGCATTTCAAGGGTTGAAGGCAGAAGCATCCATCCAAGAGAGTTGTGAGGATTCCCCCAAGTGGGGAAGGAGACAGGTGGGAATCTCTGAGGGCTCAGTGCCACCACAGTGGGAGGTCACCAAGTGTGGAGGCAAAGGTCCCCAAGGCCACACTGGACCTCACGTCCCCAAATGGAAGTAGATCCTGGCTTGGGCCAGCAGCAGATCACTGGTGACCACACAGACTGAGGAAGCGACTCTTCACTGTGACCCAGCATCCCATAAACCCTGAGACGTTGGAAAGTACAAACTGCATGGAGAGAGACTTAGAAATTTACTGATATATCTGTCTTCATGTAGATCATTGTCTTTCATGGTAGGTCGGAGCTGGAGCAGACACAACTGAGTTGTATCTGTACATTTACAATAAAACGATGTGATATTATTGGCATCTTGAGTGACCAGGGACAACTTGCCCTTGTTGCAGTGGGCTTGGTTACTCACCAACTTGCCAGTTGGCCCCAGTGAGAATCTCAGCCTCCATATAAAAGTTGGCCAACTGGCACTACTGAGTGACCTTATATAGTGAGAGAGGACAACTTGTGAAGCCATCCTGAGGAAGTATCCTCTGAAGGACCTGACCTTTGGTGTTGCAGCTATATGTTTAGGCTCTGGCATTATAGCTGGAAGTAACACTGTTTTCTCAAAGGCAAAAGTTACTAAATTTAGTTGAAAATATTTCCTGTTATAAATAAAATAAGAAAATACAACCTTTGAATTTACCTGTAGTACAACAGAATGTGATATGAACAACTGTGAAATCTTATTTTTATTTAGCTTTATCTAGTCCATGTGTAATTTTCATCAGACAGAATGCATTCAGTATAATTTCCTGGTACTGAATTATCTTAAATAAATGATAACTATATCTTTTTGAATGATGTCTAGAGGACAGTTAAGCATTCTTCAGTTTAGGAGATTAAAAAAAAAAGACACTATTTTTTCCACCAGAAAAGTTTAAATAATAGGTGAATTTTTCTTTTAAAAGATGACCTTGAGTTCTTTGTGTTTTATCAGTTGAACCTCTTCATGTGAATGTGAAATCTGTCATATATTTGTAAAGTATAATTTGCAAAGAGGTACAATGATGATTTCCAGGTGAAAATCAAATGAATATATATCATTCACTTTATTTAATTATTAGTGGAGGAATCAGTTAGACATTCATACCAGTTGAAAGGAGACTTCCCAGGTGGTGCTAGTGGTGAAGAACCCACTTGCCAGTGCAGGAGATGCAAGAGATGTGGGTTCATTTTCTAGGCTGGAAAGATCATCTAGAAGAGGAAATGGCGCCCACTCCAGTATTCTTTTGAATTTAGTTAATTTATTTTTAGTTGGAGAATAATTGCTTTATAATACTGTGTTGGTTTCTGCTGTACATCAGCATGAATCAGCCAAAGGTGTACACATGTCCCCTCCGTCCTGAATCTTCCTCCCATCTCCCACCCCACTGCACCCCTCTGGGTTGTCACAGAGCACCAGGTTTGAGTGCCCTGTGTCATACAGCAAATCCCCGCTGGTTGTCTCTTCTACATATGGTAATGTACATGTTTCAAGTGCTGTTCTCTCAAGTCGTCCATCCTCTCTTTCCCCCACTGTGTGCACAAGTCTTTTCTCTATGTTTGCATCTCCACTGGTGCCCTACGGAGAGATTGTTCAGTATTATCTTTCCAGAGTCCATATGTATGCATTAATACATGATGTTTGTTTTTCTCTTTCTGAGTTCACCTTGTATAATAGGCTCTAGGCTCATCCACCTCATTAGAACTGACTCAAACGTGTTCCTTTTTTATGACTGAATAATATTCCACCGTGTATATGTACCACAACTTTTTAATCCATTCATCTTTCGATTGCTAGGTTGCTTCCATGTTCCAGCTGTTGTAAATAGTGCTACAATGAACATTGGGGTACATGTGTATTTTTGAATTATGGTTTTCTCAGGGTATATGCTCAGTAGTGGGATTGTTGGGTCATGTGGTAGTTTTATTTCTACTTTTTAAAAGAATCTCCATACTGTTCTCCATAGTGGCTGTATTGGTGGGAATGTAAATTGATATATTCCAGAATTCTTTCTGGGAAAATCCCATGGGCAGAGGAGCCTGGGGGGCTATAGTCCATAGAGTTGCAAAGAGTCAGACATGACTTAATGACTAAGCATGCACTAGTTGAAAGAACATTTAGGAATCCAGGACATTTATAGGTAACTTGATAAAGAAATATTATCCTAAGATAGCTGAATTAGTTATAAAACTATTTAATGTATTGCTTTGGCCACAAAGTTTGTTTGTTTGTTTTAACATCCACTGGTAAAAACCCAATTAACTTTTTGGCCATCCCACTATAGCAGGACATAAATCTTTGGGGGTTGTCTGTTCTACTGAATAGAAGTCTACACACTAATAAATAAATTCACTTCATCTAGAACCTTTAGATGGCAAAAAGATAGGACACTGAAAGATGAACTCCCCAGGTCAGTAGGTGCCCAATATGCTACTGGAGATCAGTGGAGAAATAACTCCAGAAATAATGAAGGGGATGGAGCCAAAGCAAAAACAACACCCAGTTGTGGATGTGACTGATGATAGAAGCAAGGTCTGATGCTGTAAAGAGCAACATTGCATAGGAACCTAGAATGTTAGGTCCATGAATCAGGCAAATTGGAAGTGGTAAAAGAGGAGATGGCAAGAGTGAAAGTTGACATTCTAGAAATCAGCAAAGTAAGATGGACTGGAATGGGTGAGTTTAACTCAGATGACCATTATGTCTACTACTGTGAGGAAGAATCCCTTAGAAGAAGTGGAGTAGCCATCATGGTCAACAGAGTCCGAAATGCAGTACTTGGATGCAGTCTCAAAAATGACAGAATGATCTGTGTTCATTTCCAAGGCAAACCATTCAATATCATGGTAATCTAAGTCTATGCCCCAACAAGTAATGCTGAAGAAGCTGAAGTTGAACAGTTCTATGAAGACCTATAAGACCTTTTAGAGCTAACACCCAAAAAAGATGTCCTTTCCATTATAGGGGGCTGGAATGCAAAAGTAGGAAATCAAGAATCACCTGGAGTAACAGGAAAATTTGGCTTTGGAAAATAGAATGAAGCAAGGCAAAGGTTAATATAGTTTTGCCAAGAGAACGCACTGGTCATAGCAAACACCCTCTTCCAACAACACAAGAGAAGACTTTTCACATGGACATCACCAGATGGTCAACACCAAAATCTGATACATTCTTTGTAGCCAAAGATGGAGAAGCTGCATACAGTCAGCAAAAACAAGACTGGGAGCTGACTGTGGCTCAGATCATGAACTCCTTATTGCCAGATTCAGACTTAAATTGAAGAAAGTGGAGAAAACCACTAGACCATTCAGGTATAACCTAAATCCAATCCCTGTGATTATATAGTGGAAGTGAGAAATAGATTTAAGGGACTAGATCTGATAGACAGAGTGCCTGATGAACTATGAACAGAGGTTCATGACATTGTACAGGAGACTGGGATCAAGACCATCACCAAGAAAAAGAAATGCAAAAAAGCAAAATGGTTGCCTGAGAAGGCCTTACAGATAACTGAAAAGAAAAGAAGTGGAAAAGCAAAGGAGAAAAGAAAAGATATACCCACTGAATGCAGAGTTCCAAAGAATAGCAAGAAGAGATAAGAAAGCTTTCCTCAGGGATAAATGCAAAGAAATAGAGGAAAACAATAGAACAGGAAAGACTAGAGATCTCGTCAAGAAAATTAGAGATACCAAGGGAACATTTCATGCAAAGATGGGCTCGATAAAGGACAGAAATGGTATGGACCTAACAGAAGCAGAAGATATAAAGAAGAGGTGGCAAGAGTACACAGAAGAACTATACAAAAAAGGTCTTCACAACCCAGATAATCACGATGGTGTGATCACTCACCTATAGCCAGACATCCTGGAATGTGGGCTTTAGGAAGTATCATTATGAACAAAATTAGTGGAGGTGACGGAATTCCAGTTGAGCTATTTCAAATCCTGAAAGATGATGCTGTGATAGTGCTGCACTCAATATGCCATCAAATTTGCAAAACTCAGCAGTGGCCAGAGGACTGGAAAGGTCAGTTTTCATTCCAGTCCCAAAGAAAGGCAATGGCAAAGAATTCTCAAACTATTGCACAGTTGCACTCATCTGACATGCTAGTAAAGTAATGCTCAAAATTCTCCAAGCCAGGCTTCAGCAATATGTGAACCGTGAACTTTCTGATGTTCAAGCTGGTTTTAGAAAAGGCAGAAGAACCAGAGATCAAATTGCCAACATTCGCTGAATCATGGAAAAAGCAAGAGAGTTCCAGAAAAACATCTATTTATGCTTTATTGACTATGCCAAAGCCTTTGACTGTGTGGATCACAATAAACTGTGGAAAATTCTGAAAGAGATGGGAATACCAGACAAGCTTACCTGCCTCCTGGGAAACCTATATGCAGGTCAGGAAGCAACAGTTAGAACCAGACATGGAACAACAGACTGGCTCAAAATTGAGAAAGGAGTATGTCAAGGCTGTATATTTTTACCCAGTTTATTTAACTTCTGTGCAGAGTACATCATGAGAAACGCTGGGCTGGAAGAAACACAAGCTGGAATCAAGATTGTCGAGAGAAATATCAATAACCTCAGATATGCAGATGACACCACCCTTACAGCAGAAAGTGAAGAGGATCTAAAGAGCCTCTTGATGAAGTGAAAATGGAGAGTGAGAAAGTTGGATTAAAGCTCAACATTGAGAAAATGAAGATCATGGTATCTGGTCCCATCATTTCATGGCAAATAGATGGGGAAACAATGAAACAGTGGCTGAGTGTATTTTCTTGGGCTCCAAAATCACTGCAGATGGTGATTGCAGCCATGAAATTAAAAGATGCTTACTCCTTGGAAGGGAAGTTATGACCAACCTAGATAGCATATTCAAAAGCAGAGATATTACTTTGCCGACTAAGGTCTGACTAGTCAAGGCTATGGTTTTTCCAGTGGTCATGTATGGATGTGAGTGTTGGACTGTAAAGAAAGCTGAGCACCAAAGAATTGATGCTTTTGAACTGTGGTGTTGGAGAAGACTCTTGAGAGTCCCTTGGCTTGCACAGAGATCAAATGAGTCCATCCTAAAGGAAATCAGTCCTGGGTGTTCATTGGAAGGACTGATGTTGAAGCTGAAGCTCCAATATTTTAGCCATCTGATGTGAAAAGCTGATTCATTTGAAAAGACCCTGATGTTGGGAAATATTGAAGGCAGGAGGAGAAGGGGATGACAGAGCATGAGATGGTTAGATGGCATCAGCAACTCAAAGGACATGAGTTTGAGTAAACTCCGCGAGTTGATGATACACACAAGGAGGCCTGACGTGCTGCAATTCATGGGGTTGCAAAGAGTCAGACTTGACTGAGTGACTGAACTGAACTGAGAACCTTTAACCTGTAGTACATAGTATATTCCCATGCACAATGCTTGGTTAGTCCTAGTCCTTATATGATTCTGAAGGCATGTGACATGCATCCTTTTTTCCAACTTTCAGATAAATATCCTGACATGGTTTTTCAAATGAACTATTGATTCAGGTTATTTCTATGACTGTAGATCCTTTCTGTAACCTGAAGAGGTGGTCCACCCACATACACTTTTCTTGTACCTCCCTGGCCTTTCCAGCTGGGTTACCACCTACACAGTTACAAGGGATGAGGATGCTGTGTTGGCTGCAGAATGGGGGCAGAGTTGATGGCAAACAGCCTCATTCGCAGGACATCCTCACAAATACTCCAGCTTCCCAAAGAGCTCTAGAATCTCACTTTAGTAAACAGATACACAAGGTAAACACAAAGTCTCTAGCTCATACTTTTGAGTGAATTTTCAACCATTTCAGAATAAGGAACTAATAGTCTTTACCAGAAGGCTTGTTAAATGAACATTAGTTTTCTAGACTAGGGGTCAGATACCCAGGCACTGGAGTCAGAGAAATCAGAGTTACACTGTCTACCACTTACGAACTCTGTCATCTTGGGTATTTACTTCTCCTCTCAGGGCCTCAGTCTTCTTACAAGGCTCATTGTGTGGTGATGGAAAAGAATGGCTATAAATGTTCATTACAGTGCCTTGGACACAGCTGTTCAGTAATACAAAATAAGTCACAAACTACGATTCATCATTGTAGGTTAGAGGCTATACTAGGCAGGTCTTGGGCATTTAGGGGTGATATGATCCTATACCTTAAGATAATGTTATTGAGCCCAAGCTCATTCTGCTCACTGCACAACAGGCCAGTAAATTGGGAGATTAGTTCTTGGAGCAAGAAATGATGACTTTAATAGAAAAGCCAGGCAACCGAGGAGATGGCAGACTAGCATCTCCAACCATCTCTTCTCAGTCAAGATCAGGGTCCTTTTATATATGATAGAGAGGGGGGAGGGGCTTCCAGTGGCATCAGTCAGTGGTAGAGCAGGGCCATCCATTTCTTGCTGGTTGACCATTGCTCACTTGCTGGGGAGGAGGGGCCCCCTAGGGTGCCTGATCAATGGCTGAGTAGGACTGTTAGCTGGTGTCTGTATCTGGAGCATGCGAGCTGGAGCCGAGGAGGGGAAGGCCCTTTATGCCTTGGGTCCCACCTGGGGCCACCACTACAATAAGTGCTCCCATCAGAAGGAGACAGGCCTGTAGTTGACAGCTATCATATAAAATATTCATTGATTATATACAGAATGCATAAAGGGCTGTGGACATATTAGTGACAAAGCCATTAATTCAGCCTATCCGAGGGTGGTATATTGAAGAATGTACAAGACCTTCAAGATGGGCTTTGAAGGAATCTGAATATAATAAAGGGCCCCTCAGCACAGCCCTTAGCACACAGCAGTACTGTGTACAATTACAAAACCCCTGCCCCAGTATGTTAAGAGTTACTAGGAACCCTTGGTTGTCCTGCCACTGACTGGTGCCTTAGTGGGCCCTGCCCCCAAGCAACCAGCTGTCAAGGGGCAACTGTCAGTGGGGGCATTTTTAGCCAACAGGTCAGAGAGTAGCATTCGGTCATCATTAGGCAGAGAGTAAGATAAGAGGCAGACCCTATCTCCCCGGGGGCCCCTCAGCTCACCCTTCCCTGGGCCAGCCAGCAGGTGAGCTGAGGGCAGGGGGCAGGCTGGGGGCTGTGTCCTGCAGGGCTTCAGAGCATTCCCCAAGGCTGCCCAGTGGCTGGGCTCAAGCTCAGAGGCAGGAGTGAGCCTCTCCCCCATCCCTGTCTCTGCGCCCTAATGGCAGGGCCCTCTGCGTGGGATACAGCCTGCGAACCTGGTCCACAGGGGCAGTCTGAGGAGCCTGAGGGCCAGTTGGGCCCTGGGTGCCTGGCTCCCGCAGCGATGACAGCTGGTGGCAGGGTCTGGGGACTGGCCCTGAGGGACCGCCAGCTGAGAGCTACCTCCTCTTAGCCAAGACCGGGACCTTGGAGGGGAAACTCATGCCTTGGGACCTCATCCTTTCTTGTCAGAACAGAGAATCATGTCAGTTTGGTAGAGATTTATAGGAATATCATTACCTGACCATGACTGGATCTCTGGATCGAAGGATCTGACACCAAAATGTTTGCAACAACTAACCATGACCCTCCCTCACTTTTCTTAGAAAAGGGCTTTGCTGAAAACTTTCAGGAAGTTGGGAAATTTTAAGGGATGAGCCACCCATCTCCTTTCATGGCCCTCAGTAAGCCTGTCTCTGTTCCAAACTCCTAAGTTTTGGTATTGTTTGGCCTCACTGTGTGCTGGGCACAGGGACTTGCATTTCAGTAACAGGGGTCAGCAAAGCTCTTCTTTCCAGGGTCAGATAGCAAATTTCTAGGCTTTTTGAACCTTAAACATGTTTCTATCACAGCCATTTATCTCTGATATTGCAGCATGAAAACAGCCTAAACAGAAAATACACAAATTTTGTGTGACTCTGTTCCAATAACTCTTTATTTACAAATCTAGGCAGTGCCCAGATTTTGCCTTTCTGGCTTAGAGGATGAGCCAAAGGGCATAGCCTAGAGTGACCTCCCATTATCTGTGGGGGATACAATTCAAGCCCCATGACGGACGCCTAAAATTGTGGATAGTACTAAACCCTGGGTATACTTTTTTCATTTGTATTAATGGGCAGGTAGTATACATAGTGTGGATACAGCGGATAAAGGGATGACTCACTTCTGAGGCGGGATAGAGGAGAGTAGAGTTGTCATTATGCTGCTGAGAATGGCATGCAATTTAAAACGCACCAATTATTTATTTCTGGAATTTTCCATTAATATTTCAGATCGTAGTTGGCCATGGGTGACTGAAACCATGGAAAGTGAAATGTAGGGGAGTGAGGGGATTACTCTCTTTATTAGAGGTTAAGGATGGACACGGGTAAAGTTGTTTGGTAATCTGATAGTGAAACTCTCAAAAGGGAATTGGCAGAAGGTGGGAGAAGGAGTTTTCATGGTCTTGAATTTTAAGTGACGTAGTTTCTGGCTATGCTCTTCCCTTGAATATTCTTGGGTTGTCAAGTGGAGCACAGGTAAGGCCAGACCAAGCTTGTCCACAGGCATGCGAGGGCAGGGAGTCATTAGGGTTTTCTACATGGAGCATCATGTCATTGGCACATACTGACAGTTTTCCCTCTTCCGTTCCAGTTGGAATCCCTTTCGTTTATTTTTTTCATCTGATTGCTGTGGCTAGGACTGCCAATAGTTTGTTGAATAGAAGTAGTGAGAGTGAGTATCCTTTTCTTGTTTGAGATTTTATCAGGAAGGCTGTCAGCTTTTCACTGTTGAGTATTATACTAGCTGTGGGTTTGTCGTAAGCAGCTTTTATTATGTTGAGATATATTCTGTTTATACCCACTTGGGTTTAAGAGTTTTTATTGTAAATAAATGTTTAATTTTGTCAAATGCTTTTTCTGCGTCTATAGAGATGCTCATGTTGTTTTGTCTTTTGTTGATGTGTATCACATTGATTTGCACATGTCAAACTATCTTTGTGAATGTGGGATGAATCCCACTTGGTAGTGGTATATGGTTGTTATCATTTTTAGTGACTAAATTCAACTAGTTGTATTGAGACATCATGGTGTATATAATCATGATAAGTAGGAAACATTTTTAGGTTTCTGAAAGAATTGCTTATAAGGATGTGAAATACTGTTGTCACTAATATCAGAATATCTACCAGAATACTCACATTTTTTATATACATGTATATATGTATATGTACACACACTATATACATACACACATACATACATACATACATACACACACTGAAAGATGAACTCCCCAAGTCAGTAGGTACCCAATTTGTTACTGGAGAAGAGTGGAGAAATAGCTCCAGAAAGAATGAAGAGGCTGAGCCAAAGCAAAAACAACACTCAGCTGTGGATGTGACTGGTGATAGAAGTGAAGTCTGATGCTGTAAAGAACAATATTGCATAGAACCTGGAATGTTAGGTCCATGAATCAAAGTCAAACAGGAGATGGCAATATTTTAAGGAGCAGTGAACTAAAATGGACCAGAATGAGTGAATTTAATTTAGATGGCCATTCCACCTACTACTATGGGGAAGAATCCCAGAGAAGAAATGGCATAGCCCTCATAGTCAATGAAAGAGTCCAAAGTGAGTACTTGGGTACAATCTCAAAAATGACAGAATGATCTCTGTTCATTTCTAGGGCAAGCCATTCAATATCAAAATAATCTAAGTCTATGCCCCAACCACTAATGCTGAAGAAGCTGAAGTTGAATGGTTCTATGAAGGCCTACAAGACATTCTAGAACTAACACCCCCAAAAGATGTCCTTTTCATCATAAGGGACTGAAATACAAAAGTAGGAAGTCAAGAGATACCTGGAGTAACAGGCAAATTTGAACTTGGAGTACAAATGAAGCAGGGCAGAGGCTACCAGAGTTTTGCCAAGAAAACCCACTGGTCATAGCAAACACCTTCTTCCAGCAACAACACAAGAGAAAATTCTACACATGGACATCACCAGATGGTCAATACTGAGATCAGATTAATTACATTCTTTGCAGACAAAGATGGACAAGCTCTATACAGTCAGCAAAAACAAGTCCAGGAGCTGACTGTGGCTCAGATCATGAACTCCTTATTGCCAAATTCAGACTTAAATTGAAGAAAGTAGGAAAAACCACTAGACCATTCAAGTGTCACCTAAATCAAGTCTCCTATAAGTGGAAGTGACAGTGGAAGTAACAAATAAATTCAAGGGATTAGATCTGATAGAGTGCCTGATGAACTATGGGTGGAGGCATTGTGCAGGAGGCAGTGATCAAGACCATCCCCAAGAAAAAGAAATGCAAAAAGGCAAAAGAAATGTCTGAGGAAGACTTACAAATAGCTGAGCAAAGAATAGAAGCGAAAAGTAAAGGAGAAAAGGAACGATATACTCATCTGAATGCAGAGTTCTAAAGAAGAGCAAGGAGAGATAAGAAAGCCTTCCTAAATGATTAATGCAAAGAAACAGAGGGAAAAAAGAGAACTGGAAAGATTGGAGATCTCTAAATAAAATTAGAGATATCAAGGGAGTATTTCATGCAAAGATGGGCTTAATAAAGGACAGAAATGGCATGGACCTATCAGAAGCAGAAGATATTAAAAAGAGGTGGCAAGAATTACAGAGGAACTATACAGAAAAGATCTTTATGACCCAGATAATCACGATAATGTGATCACTCACCTAGAGCCAGACATCCTGGAATGTGAAGTCAAGTGGGCCTTAGGAAGCATCACTAAGAGCAAAGCTAGTAGAGGTGATAGAATTCCAGTTGAGCTATTTCAAATCCTAAAAGATGATGCTGTAAAAGTGCTACACTCAATATGCCAGCACATTTGGAAAACTCAGCAGTGGCCACAGGATTGGAAAAGGTCAGTTTTCATTCTAATGCTAAAGAAAGGCAAGGCCAAAGAACATTCAAACTACTGCATAATTGCACTCATCTCACATGCTATCAAACTAATGCTTAAAATTCTCCAAGCTAGGATTCAACTGTACATGTGCTGAGAACTTCCAGGTGTTCAAGCTGGATTTAGAAAAGGTAGAGAAATCAGAGATCAAGTTGCCAACATCCGCTGGATCATAGAAAGAGCAAGAGAATTCCAGAAATACATCATTTCTGCTTCACTGACTACACTAAAGGCTTTGACTGTGTGGATCACAACAAACTGTGGAAAATTCTTCAAGAGATGGGAATACCAGACCACCTTACCTACCTCCTGTAAAAGCTGTATGTAGGTCAGGAAGCAATAGTTAGAACTGGACATGGAACAACAGACTGGTTCCAAATAGGAAAAGGAGTATATTGATGCTGTATATTGTCACCCTGCTTATTTAAATTCTATGCAGAGTATATCAGGAGAAACTCTGGGCTGGAAGAAGCACAAGCTGGAATCAAGATTACTGGGACAAATATCAATAACCTCAGATATGCAGATGACACCACCCTTGTGGCAGAGAGTGAAGAGGAACTAAAAAGCCTCTTGATGAAAGTGAAAGAGGAAAGTGAAAATGTTTGCTTAAAACTCAACATTCAAAAAATTGAAATCATTGCATCCAATCTCATCATTTCATGGCTAATAGACTGGTAAAGAGTGGAAACAGTGAGAGACTTTATTTTCTTTGGGTCCCAAATCACTGCAGATGATGACTGCAGCCATGAAATTAAAAGGCACTTGCTCCCTGTAAGAAAAGCTATGACAAACAGAGACAGCTTATTAAAAACCCGAGACATTACTTTGCCAACAAAGATGCATCTACTCAAGGCTATGGTTTTTCCAGTAGTCATGTATGGACATGAGAGTTGGGCTATAATAAAAGCTGAGCACCAAAGAATTGATGCTTTTGAACTGTGATGTTGGAGAAAACTCTTGAGAGCTCCTTGGACTGCAAGGGTATAAAAAACCAGTCAATCCTAAAGGAAATCAGTCCTGAATATTTATTGGAAGAACGATGCTGAAGCTGAAACTCCAATACTTTGTCCACCTGATGCGAAGAACTGATTCATTGGAAAAGATCCTCATGCTGGGAAAGAATGAAGGCAGGAAGAGAAAGGGATGACAGAGGATGAGATGGTTGGATGGCATCACTGACTCAATGGACATGAGTCTGAGTAAACTCTGAGAGTTGGTGATGCCAGGAAAGCCTAGCACGCTGCAGTCCAAGAGATCACAAAGATTTGAACATGGCTGAGCAGCTGAACTGAATTGTATGTGTGTGTGTGTGTGTGTGTGTGTGTGTGTGTGTGTGCTGTGTGCTAAGCTGTCTCAGCTGTGTCCAACTCTGTGCAACCCTATGGACTATAGCCCACCGGGCTCCTCTCTCCCTGGAATTCTCCAGTCAAGAATACTGGAGTGAGTAGTCATTCCCTCTCCAATCTTCTCAACCCAGGGATTGAACAACCTGTGTCTTTTATATTTCCTGCATCGACAGACATGTTCTTTACCACTAGCACTACCTGGGAAGCTCATAGGTGTGTATATATATGTTTAACTACAGGACATTTAAAACTGTGAATTCAGATTTTAATCAAATGGAAACCTAAATATATTCCTTTAGCTGAAAGTGTTATATATTGGCCTAAAGCACTTAAACATACCCTAGGAGATATATCTCATTCCTTCTTATAGCAGCCTTCAGTCTGATTTTAAGGGAAAACAATTAAAAATGGCTCAGTAAACTCTGAAAGAATTCCATTTTATGGATGATTGCACCACTAAATAAGAAACCATTGCCTGTGAAATAGTCTAATTGAATTTCTGATGCCATGGATTAGCTTTATTATTTTTCAAGAGAAAACTACATTTCACCTGTGGCTGATTCATGTCGGTGTATGGCAGAACCAATACAGTACTGTGAAATGGAA